>LPNX011024315.1:280508-375331 GCA_001517045.1 Pseudotsuga menziesii
AGTTCTATCCTAGCCATAGTTTCTCCTTTATTGAGATCATTACAAGCTCTATAAAATACCCCCTTCTTGTCTTCCCTACTTCTTTCAACCCCTAATCTGCATCCTTAGAACAAGATTCAAATTGTTAAGAGGAAATTGATTAGGCACCAAACATATCTATTGTCGCACCTGTAATAATCATAAGAACAAGAGATCGGAGAATCAAGGAAGAGGAAGTAGAAGAGGAAAGGTAACCCAAAAAAGTTGGAATAAAATCCACCAGAGAAAAAAGGAAGGAGGTGAACATTAAGGAAAAATTTCTAAGACTCCAAGCTACCATAAAGAAATCGCTTGATGTAGGATCGAATAATGCAACACAAAATAGAATAGGAACACACGCCCCTATGCAGGGAGGGGGTATCAAAAATCTATCATTTAAATAATGAATATAGTCTCCTGTAATTTTTTGGACTGAACAACAAGGTCAAGAAAGCAACAGTTAGAGACTTGATCGATTCATAAAGGCCAACTATAATCCTCATCCAAGAGACTAAATTGAAGCATCCAAAACGATTCAAACCAAATTAAGTATTTTGATCACTAATGAAGGAGTTGTAGTAAGCTCCAGAGTGACTTTCGATGGTCTATTCTCACTCTGGGATGCCTCCCAATACCAATTAATTTCTACTCAACAAACCATCCATTGGTGACGTATTAGGATATTTAGACACTTAGGAGTTACTTAAGATCAACTTGGTCAAATGTGTCTTTAGATAAAGTGTGTTTCTTTAGTATGCATTTGTACTTATGGAATATGATAGTCACGATATGTTCTAGACATAGAGTGATTTGATGGTTCATATTCACCTCGATCTTAATGGATATTGATCTATGGCTTAGCATATGATTGGTCCATGATATATATTTAAAGAGCATGGAGGGTGATTTGCTTGATGATTGATTTTGTGAAACTCATATGTAAATACTTTTTCCTTTTGCATTAATGTATTGCCTCAAGCAGCTATTTAGATAAGTTCATGTTTTGTTCCTCTCTATGAGGGTTTTAACCACATAAAACATCGATGTGTTGATCTATGATACGATTTTGTGAGCGGTTGATTAAGGTGTTCGACCTTTGTGGAAATACCCTATTTTAGTGAAACATGGTATCAAAGCATTTGAGATCCATTTCAATATCAATGCAACAACGCATTGGACTGCAAATTCTCTTCATCATAAAGCTTATTTAGGATTGTATTCTCAAAGTGCTCTTTTTCCCTTTGTTGATCATGTTACAAAAATCTTCACAAAGTCTCTTATAGAAGCAAAGTTTTCTAAACTTGAAGCTATGTTAGGAGTTTAGGAATTTTCCATTAAGCGAGAATAGGCTATAATGACTCATCCCTTATCTTATTGTGTCACCTATGTAAATCCTTCAATCCATTCCAAGTTGTTCTTAAGGGGGGATGTTAGAATATTTAGAAACTTAGGAATTAGTTAAGATCAACTTGGTGTAATTTGTCTTTAGGTAAAGTGTGTTTCTTTAGCATGCATTTGTACTTATGTAATTTGACAATCACGATATGTTCTAGACACATAGTGATCAAATGGTTCATATTCACCTCGATATTAATAGCTATTGATATGTGTTTAAACAACTAATTGGTCCATGATCTTTACTCAAGGAGCACAAAGGGTCACTTTCTTGATGATCAATTGTGAGAAACTCATATGTAAATTATTTTTTCCTTAAATTTATTTCCTCAAGTAGAATTTTGGCTGGGTATGTGGACTGTGTGTGGACTACTTCCCTCCCCTAGGGTTTTGACCACATAAAACATCAATGTGCTGATATGGTGATATGATTTTGTGAGCAGTTGCGTAAGGTGTTTGAATTGTGTGGAAATATCCTATTTTAGTTGAACATTATGCAGATAACTCCACCACATTCCAACAGGTAATAAATTCCACTACATAAATATCTACATGCCTTTTGCATACAGGGAAAGAAAATCATGATGGAAATTGCTCCATGATCTAGAGACAAAGGAAATTAAGAACTATATCATAGAAATGGGACTTCAAGCTCGTATTATTGAGCAAAGAAAAAAGGAGAGGATCCTCAGTTCAAGATCCCTTTAGGGAATAAATGGAAGATGTCATATCATGGTGGAATTTAACAGATATCAATCCAATGAACGATAGATACAGTTGATCAAACTGACACCTTGGTCACAACCACATCTTTTCCCACTTAGATCTATTTCTTCTTCATATTAATCTCAATATAATCAACTTCACTATAACATATATCATCTTGCCATTTGTTGTATTTGACCAACAACTCATAAGGATTCTCTTTCATCTCATATAGAATTATAGGCCCATTCCTTTCACATTATTAATGATTTGGATTTAATATCCCCATGCTTTAGATATAATATAAGTTTGGCATCAATTCATCCTTGGTTCCCCCCTTTATATTTGGGAGTAGAAACTCCAAGAAGTGAAGTTGACGTTCATATCTTGGGATAAAAAGGACTTCAAACAAAATGCAGAGAAAAATAGTCCACACCCACAATTGGGATACATTCAAATGAGAATGGAGAACACAGAGCTAACCAAGCAAATCCAAATTAAAGAGACAAATATTTGTTATAAGGTCCAAAAGGAAACAAGATATAAAGAAGAGAGGTGTTGATTCAAATCTAGGAGCACTTGGCTCAACTTAGGGGACATAAACCTTAATTCCATTGGAAGGAAAAAGTAAGAGAGTAGAGGAATAATGTCAAGGAAATCAAGACTAAGGATGGAACATCTCTTCGAGACTTTCATTTCAATCAAAGAAGAATCTTACAAACATTTCAAGGCCTTGTACACCAAAGACAACGAATACAACAAGGATTCAATTAAAAAAATGCCAGAGCATGTCCTAACTTCAATTAACACTGCAAATAATGAAGAGCCCAACAAGGATATAGAGTTATCTAAAATACTCATGCAATTTGGGGTCTAGTAGCGCCTAACATTGCCTCTATCCCAAACAATTTACCAATCACTTTCTATAAATATTGTTGGCCCACCATAAATCATAATAAATCTCACATGCTCTAATACTCTCACAAGAAGCAAAAAGTGGGTGGTAGAACCAACTAATCTTTGTTGATTCTCTTCCTCAACGAGTTAAATCCCTCTATCTTCTCTAGATTTCATCCCATCTTTCTTTACGATACTTAATATAAAATATTGGCTAAAGTTATTGCAAATCATGTTAAGAAGATACTCGCTTAGATCATATATCCTAATTAAGGAGGATTCATCCAAAATAGGCAAATATTTGATAACATTTTCTTAGTGCAAGGAGCCATACATTCTAGTCACGCTAACAAAGAAAGATGGATGACTGCCAAAATTCATATGGCCAATAACTTTGGTAGAGTTAGAAATTCCTATCTCGTTGGTGTTCCCCTAAAATTTGGGTTCTTTACCAAGTATATCAATTGGCTTATATCTTTTATCATAGGGCCATGGATAGCCCCTCTAATTAATGGATGGCCTTCCAACTTTTTCAAAAGTAGCAGGGGTCTCTACCAAGGCTTCTTGCTATCTCATTTGCTCTAAATAATAATGAGAGATTAAGAAGGAAATTACAAATGGAGAAACTCAAAGGAAATCTATAGGGGATCGCCATAGCTAGAGTATCTAGGGGAATAACTTACTCACAATTTTAAAACGACACACTCCTAATGGGATGCATTTCAATTATCATAGTTGAGAGATTCAATCTCACTCTTGAGAACTATCTCAACGCTTAAAGAGGCAAAACCAACAATGGGAAATATTGATTTTTTTCTTGGAACACTAGCAAGCAACTCCTTAATTCTATTTCCAAAATCCTTAGCTTCCCTTGCATTGAGAGCTAGTCATCTTGGAATTCCCCTCTCTTAGGAAATCGAATAGGAACAATATGGAAGATTATAGTCAACAAAATCTAAGGGAAACTCCATTTGGGGTGCATAGTGGCTAAATCCAACTTAAAAAATCATGCTTATCAAATTTGTTCTATTGCCTCTTTCCCTCTTTCAATGCTTATCAATGTTAGCTCCAATGTGTATCTCAAAGAAAATCTCCCTTGAAATTAGTAATTTTTTTGTGGTAGGGAGGTAAGACCAATGTTAAAAAATTCCATCTAGTTAACTACAATATAGTAAGCGCTCCCAAATTAAGAACATGGAAGGCTAGGAATCAAAGATCCACATATGTTGAACATGAAAATAGGAGATTTTTTTAGTATGGAGTATTATCACTAGCAAACTAGAATGGTGGAAGAGCTTTGTCTTGTAAAATAATATCATCTTGGGACTCGTAAAAATGCATATAATTATCTTTATCGGACCACAAAAAGGATTCTATATATGGATATTAATCAATGTCACTCCTCTACTCCAATCCAAATCCACTTGGATACTCGACAATGGTCAATATATTAACATATGGAATTCTAGTATCTCGGGGAACCCTCCTCTTGAGCATATCAAATCACTCCACTCATTGAGAGCTTGGATGAAAAGAAGAGTAGTATGCATTCTTCATGATAATTTTGAGTGGTTCCCAAATAGAGCTCGTTGGTTGGGTTCGGTGATATTTCCACCCCTAAACCTGTCACATTTGGCTGAACCTCTAATCATCAAGCTCAAAGGATGGACACCCCTATAATCTCAAGATTCAAACACTCATGGCTAGAGCGAAATCAGATACATGGTGAAGCAATGATACTACACACAACTTCTCTCATAGAATCCCCTTCCTATATCAAGGATTTGGAAATCCATTTGGCACTTGAATAGACTCCCAAAGGTCAGTGCCTTCTATTGGGTATTGGAGCACAATAAGCTCTTCACGACATACAATTTTATAAAACAAGGTATTAATGCACCTTCATGACATGCTCTATACAAAGAAATATATGGAACATAAATACACCTATTTATGGAATGCACGTTCACTTTTTAGGTTTGGTAGTTAAATATGCAATATCTTGACTAAAGGTGGAACCTCCCCTAGAACTGGAAAGATATCTGTCTCCTTTGGAATACAAAATATAAAGTTTATTTTTCATACAAATCTATTCGTAAGAGATCTTGGAATTCCACCACCAAATACATTTTTTGGAAGGTTTGGATGGTAAGGAACAAGGCCATATTTCAAGGTGACTTGGATCCACCCCACCTTACTATGGCCAATCCTAGAGAATTGATGGTATAAGCAATCAAAATCAAGGGACTAGTTGGGAATCAAGAACCGTTGCTCAACACTGAATAAAGGATTGGCTGAGATTTGTCATCTTTATTGATATATCCCTTTACAATCCAATAATCAACCTTAGAAGCAAAGATTATCACTAAAAAAATTAAAAGGATGAAGGATAATTCAAAGCTTGGTTAACTCAACAACATAAACACAAAATATTCTTTGATGGAGCATCCAAAATAAATTTAAGGGTGGTAGGTGTAGGGGGATCATTATTGATCTAGGAGGAACTCAAACAATAGTCTTTGCTTGGGGTTTAGGAACAACAACAAATAACCAGGAGGACGCTTATGTTATCCTTTAGAAATTCATGGAGGCCTCATAAAGTGGTATAAGGAAATTATTGGTCTTTGGGGTTCCAATATTCAAATGGAAATATAAATCTTCAATGAAATCCATTTTCTCCACATCCTCCATTTGTTAAACCAATAAGATTACCTTCTAGCTAACCAAGAAACAAGGTTAGAGGACGGGAAATTATGTAAAAATGGGGAAATTGTTCTTCACCCCATCCCTTATGTCTCAATATCTGTTATCTTGCATGTTACCTTATGCAATGGAGAAGCCATGCTAAATTTCAATAAATTCAATTAATGGAGGATGGGACAATGCCTTAATAGGCATCGTACCCTTGCATATAACATAGCCTAGACTTTAGATTTCTCATGAAGGGATGGATCACATAATTGCATGTGCATTTAGGATTTGGGTAGCTTCCATAAATTGACTCTAGTTTGGTTTTGGGAATGTAAATTTCCAACTATGGTGGATTTTAATAATATGTAGGATTTGACTCCATGGTTTTGGTGGTTGTAAGTCCTAGGTATGCTCGTGGTTTTTCTTTGATGTTGGTTACCGTGGTTTGTTTGGTTTGGGATCCGAGCTCGTCATTTTCCTCGTGACTTTGCTCAAGCTTATTTCTAGACACAATTTAGGGGAATATATGTTGAAGGCATTATTTATCATGTTTATGGTTTCATATGGTCACCGACTTCAGACGTCTCTTCTCATAAAAGGATTCCAAAGAAGTTTTTCCAATTGTTCAGTATGTTTGAAGGATGGGACTCTCCTTATTTGGGTCCATCTTTTCCTCCTAAGAACATAGATCTTTTTCATGCCACGATTCTACGGATAGAGACCACCTCTTGTGTCCTAATAATGGGTGGGGAACTTGTGCAAAAAAGACATCATCCCTCCTATTAATTGATATGGACAACCATCCCTCAACCTATCAACACCACATTCAAGAAATTCATTAATTCCTCCATAGGTAGGAGGATCTCCTTAATGGGAATCAAAATTCAATCTTTTCAGTTACCACTAAATCCCATGACCTTGAGCACCAATAGGTCTCCCATAATGCTATACTCATGAACATATTTCTCTAGTTGAAAAATCAAATACAAGATTAGAGGAGGAATATGTAAATCTACAATCCACAACCTCAAGTTACTCTCAACAAAGGATCAACTTCTTTAACAATCCAACATGAATGCCTTAGTTGGATATGATCCAATGGATTTTAAAGAAGAAGGAATAGTCCACCAACTTTGAGAAGCAATAGACGTAGACAAACATGGATCTATCCTTTCCAGTCAAGCCTAGGATGATACTCTTAGTAAATGTTTCTTTCCTTAATTTCATGTAATCTCTCGTGTACTGTAGATGCTACCTATTTTTGGGAGTCCTTTTTAGGTTGGCATGTAAAGTTACTGAGGTACAAAGGTTTTCTTTTGTAGTCACAATAGAGCAACACTTTTTGAATTATAAGTGCGCTCTACATTTTGTATTAGCTTAAATTCGTTCTACAACCAAGTTGCAACTTCTTTAAACACAATCCTAAATTATCACAAATAAATAAATAATAAATTATCATTAAGAAGGGAGAGGGTAAAAACTAAAAAGGGATGAGAAAGGCCATATTTTTTAAAATTGAAATTTTTTAATATTTCAAATTTAAATTAGGAAAGACAAAAATATTGAAATATAGTATTTTGAAATTTTTATATTTCGAATATAAATTAGGAAAGACAAAAATATTGAAATATAGAAGAAAGAGAAATTTAAGATTTTAAAATGAAATTGAGAGAGATGAAAAAATATGTAGTGAATAAAAATAAATAAATAAATAAATGAATAGAAGAGGATTGAATAATTAATAATAAAATAAAATAAAAGGTGGTAGTATTTTAGAGAGAAAGAAACATGATCAATTAAGTTAAGAGATTACTAATGAAACATGTGATGATGATGATGATGATGATGATGAATTAATGATTGAATAATTAATAATAAAATAAAATAAATGGTAGTATTTTAGAGAAAAAGAAACATGATCAATTAAGTTAAGAGATTAATAATGAAACATGTGATGATGATGATGACGACGACGACGACGACGACGATGACGACGACGACGACGATGATGATGTCACCGCCGAGCGAGACACCAATTTGTGTATGAGACCCCCTTGTTTGTGGGACAAGAGACCCCCCTCTACGCAGTGATTTAACTGCTAAAGTTTACAGAGGTGTACATACCCTACCCCCCTTTGGATTTGAACCCGTGACCTACAAGAAACACATGCTCTTAACCATTAGGTCCACTCAGGTTGTTAAAAGAGCTTTAAATGAGTTGAGGATATGGTAGTGAAAATAAATTAATATAAATAGGGAATAAATGATTTATAAATAATAATATAAAAGAATAGTTAAACAAGAGGAAATAATTGGCTAAGGGTTCTTCTAGGTGGGGTGTTATGTATTTATAATGATGAGGAAATAATTGGGACAAGGGGTTTTCTTGGGTGGGAGTGTTATATATTATTGATGATGATAATTGATGATATGCTTCTAAGAGTTTCAATTTCAAGGTTTTCCTAGGGATGCATAATGAGTAGGGTGAGTAGTGAGGGGTATCCAAATATAATTAATTTAAATACATTAATGATACTTTTTTTAGCAAGAAGAGAGATATTAAAAAGTGAAAACGAATGATAAGTTGAGGATTTTTAAGATATTTGAAATTTCTATGGTTTAAATATAATTGTTTTTACTAGGGGAATAAAAAATTGGGGATGGGGATGATACTCGGGTGACACAGGGGCCATAGATCCAATCCCACTACCACTATACCCCTAGGTACATCCGCAGGGCCCAAACCATGGCGCACAAGTAAGTTTGAGGGGATTTGAACATGAGACCTTATTTACAACCATTTACAACATTTCAATTTTACCACTTGCTCTGCTCCCCAAAATCATAACTCAATTATAAATTAGGAAATAAATAAATATTGAAATAGAGAAGAAAACAAAATTTGAGATTTTAAAATGGAACAAAGAGAGATGTAAAAATATATAGTCAATAATACATAAATAAATAATACCAATGAGAGAGAATTAAATAATTAAAAATAAAATAAACGGGGGAAGAGGTCAATCCATAGCCCTATCGCTACTTAACTTGTAGAAGCATTTGAAGTAAAAAAACATGATTGTGTGTAACTTATGAGATCATAGTTAAGGCAAAAGGGGGAGATCGATATGTTTTTATTCATATTTAATTAGTACTGAACTACTCAACATATGACAAGGAACTCTCTTCCTTGGTTCAAGTGGCGAAGAAGTGGAAGAAATATGTATTAGGTAAAGAGACCATCATCCACACTAATCACTAATATTTACAATACTTGGAACTCAACGTAAGTTGCAATAAACAAGACATTTAGATGGTTGTGATTTCTACACCAATTTCATTTAGTGATTGAATATGACAAGGGCATTGCCAACAAGTTGGATTGTTTTCTATCAAGACCGCTACCACAAAAGGTCACATCTATAGGAGCCATTATTCTCATGAAGTTATTTACCCATGATGTATACATAGAGGAGGGCACAAAAGATGAGGACTTAAAGGGAGTTTATCAATAGTTGTAGGGTCAACACAAATTGATATACATTTTACCATCTCTAAGATGGATCGTGGTATAAGATAGGGAATCTTTATGTGTAGAAGGAGGAAAGAGTACAATTGATAAGGGAGGCTCACACCTCCAACTTTGTTGTTAATTTGCGTGTAGAACCTTATAGGATAACTTTCAAAGGTATGCTTATCGGCCCAATATGAAATAAAAAATAACTATGTTTATCATAGGTTGTATTCTATGTTGTACATACAAACCAAGTTACATGAAGCAAGAGTTATAAAATCCTCTTCCAGTCCCTATAAGGTGACGAGAAAGCATATCCCTATACTTTGTTGGGGTTTTTTTTTAGGACAATAAGAGGGCATGACTACCTATATATGAAAATGGTTAGGATCAGTGAGTGAGACATGCATTCTGATGGCTTGTAAAGTACCATCACATGACAAGAAGCCTTGTTAGTTTGTTCTTTAAAACAATTTAGGTGCACTTCGAGATTTTATGGAGCATTGTTTTTTATAGAGATACTAGATTTATCAACATATTTTCACTTCATTATGGGAGAAATTGGATAAGAAATTGAAGAGATGCATTGCCTTTCGTCCATAGAATAATGAGCAAAAAAAAGCCACTGCATATGACTTTGGTTCAACCTTTAGGAGGTTACAGTCAAAAACATCGAAGGACTTGGGACAAAATTTTGGTTTACATATGACATTCCTATAACAACATTAATTTCTTTGCAATATATTTTAGATATTTCTCACCATCACCATTAGATATTGTATAGGTACAACTTGAAGAAAGGGAAACCACCTTAAGTGATGTATTGAAAGCAAGAAAAACTTCATAGATATGAAAGGGAAGATACCCTTATAGGATTAGAAGATACTAGATTCACATAAAGGAAAACACGAGGCCATGCATGATTACCATAGGGCTGAAAAGACCTTCCAAGTAGGAGACAAAGTTTGGTCGCACATTAATAAGGAAAGGTTATGGGGACCATGGAAGAAAATAAAATTACTAAGATATGGACCTTTCAAAATATTATAGAATGCAGGAAACAATGCTTACGGTCTTAGTGTTACACCTTATACACACATTTACTTAGTAGTAAATATAGAAAACTTGACACTCTATGGGCCATCCAAGCTTGATGAGGATGAAGATAAACACGTATTACTTTCCATAGAAGAATTGGCTTTAGATGTACATGCATAATTACCATTGGACATACTTGTGCAAAATAAGATCAAAATGGTTAGTAGGGGTCGCTAAGAACTTTGGTTGGTGGACTGAAAGGTGAAATACTAGCTAAGCCCAAATGGTGCTTTGACAAGAAAGCAGAGAAATTGTTTTCTCATCTATTTCAAAACCAAATCTTTTGGAGACCAAAAGCCTCCCAAAATGGGGAGGGATGGCCTAATATGGATATAGATGGTTACCATATGACTTATCTTTTCTCCAACTTAGGCCTATATTAAAGTTGGGAGAAGTTGTTGAAGCAAATATACGCCCAAATTCCTAATTTTCCTCACCATAGAACATGGTCTAGTTTGCATATAAGGGAAACCCAAAAACAAAAACGTGGTCACTGGCACCTTTGAAGATTCATATTTCCACCATAAAGAGCACTCTCACGAGTGCGATTCACACCCTAATCATAGTAAAAGTAAAATGGAATTCCTCCCCCTCCAAACCTCATGTTTGCATAGATAAACATATTAACTAGGAGGGCCAATTTTTTGATAGCAAAAGGGAAACTTCCTAGGAATGTAAGACTACAAAAAATTCATATATTGATAAGTTATAGAAATCACCAAAATGAGAAACATTCTTAGAAAATTAGAGAACTTGTAGCTTAAATAAATTACAAGGAAAATAAGAGCAAGGAAACTCTAATGACCTAGAAGTAGATGTTTCACTTTTCTTTGCCCAAATAAACTCACAAACAACAATGGACAAAATAATGGTGTTCTAATTTACCAACATAATTGAGTGTGCTATTTGAGATCTATTTATGGGTAAGGAGAATCCCCTTGTCCATGGAAATAAGATCAATACAATATGGAACTGGTTTAAAGAATTTATTCATATGGATATATTTCTCATGAAAGACACTAATATGAATGAATCTATCTAGCCATCATAAACATTTGAAACAAACTTGTGAATTTGCTTTAATTAATACATGATATTACTTTTGAGAAGTCATTAATGAACGATGGATATTATCTCTGAAAAGTTTAATATTATTCAGGATCTATTAAAGAATTTAGGTTTCCCATATCAATTTTAGCTTTATGGGTCAAATAAATAATTGTTGTAGATTGAGGATGAATTGTGAAGGTTTGATGCTTGATTTTCTTTGAGATAAATAAACTATCAACTTAAAAATGGACGAGTTAAGGACTAGTCTTGAACCTATTAATAAATTTCAATATCAAATCTCTCCGATACACAACAAACACAACTGTTATAAGTCCTAGTTAAAAAGAAGAGGCACCACCTAAGCCCAAATAGGGGTTACTTGGAAGAGTGTGAGTGGAAGCTCATCCAACCCAACTCCATCATAATGATACCAACCTTATGTGATCCATATTTGGAAGAGTGTAGGTGGAGGCTCATCCAACCCAACTCCATCATAATGACACCAAGCTTATGTGATCCATTTTTGCCTTAGTTAATATGAGCAAGTGAGCGATATGAGATTTTGATATCTTCGAACTTATAGTTCAAACATTTCATAAAAACTAATTTTTTTAAACTTGATTTTATTGTTGTAGATTAAAAAACTCCATTTATAGGATAGCTTGTTTCCAATCAATAATGCCATCCAACTATGAACCTAAATATTAGTTGAACTATATTTTTTTAAACAATAATGCACTAGGTAGTAGATAGACTTAACATAGTAGATAGGTTTAATATTGGTTTTTTTTTATGATATTTAGATATAATTTTGCGATTTTTATGATATTTATATATAATTTTGCGATTTTTATGATATTTATATATAATTTTGTGATTGAATATAAAATAAAAAATAATTTTGTGATTGAATACAAAATAAGAAAACATAAATATTAGTTGAACTATAATTTTTTAAACAATCAATAACGCAGTAGGCAGTACTTAACATTGGTTTTTTTTATGATATTTATATATAATTTTGCGATTAAGTATAAAATAATTTTGTGATTGAATACAAAATGAAAAAACAATTTTGTGATTGAATACAAAATGAAAAAACATAGAGACACATTGGTTTTTTATTTATGATATTTATATATGATTTTGCGATTAAATATAAACTAGAAATAAAAAATAATTTTGTGATCAAGATATCGCGCGCCAGGTAGGGGTCGAACCTACGACTTTCTGCTTAGGAAACAGACGCTCTATCCACTGAGCTACAGGCGCTGTTTAAACATCGATCCCGCTTAGATTTTATCGACTTAATAATACTGTTGTGTTGTATGTTCCATCCTTTTGTTTTTATTATATATAGTTATAACAAATGTGGAAAATCTATTATTCAAGTGGACGTGCCGGAGTGGTTATCGGGCATGACTAGAAATCATGTGGGCTTTGCCCGCGCAGGTTCGAATCCTGCCGTCCACGAACTGTAAATTACTGTTGATCGGCACGACACTGCCTTTAAAATACATTTTATTGATCAGCACGACTTATCTTTTTATGAAGTCGGTTAACCAGCAAGGATATTTTATGTTTTTATGAAGTCAGTTAACCAGCAAGGATATTATATTTTATTTTTTTAAGAAGTTGGTTAACCCACATGATGGAGAAGAAGTTGTAATTTAGCTTCTCAATAACGTCAACGAAGGTCTGTTTCTCCAAAAGATTCGTAAATTGGTTTTTCTCATAATGGTAGAGAATCCTCATTAGTTCCATCTCCAAACCTAGAAGCACCTAACATCTAACC
Source organism: Pseudotsuga menziesii (assembly GCA_001517045.1). Taxonomy (NCBI): domain Eukaryota; kingdom Viridiplantae; phylum Streptophyta; class Pinopsida; order Pinales; family Pinaceae; genus Pseudotsuga; species Pseudotsuga menziesii. The sequence goes on from LPNX011024315.1 coordinate 293,672, forward strand.
GGGTTGAAAGTTGCCAACACCCCCCTCGCTCATTTGCTATTTAAAAGAAGAAAAAGTTTCTTTAGGGTATAAATAATGTGAAATAGCATTTCACCGTGACAACTTGGAGGAGCTTTGATATCGATTGAAGTGAGGATTTTGGATATGGTGTGATGTTTGAGATGTGACATCCTTTACTCATTTATGCTTTTTAATGTGTGGCTTAGTTGGTAGTGACAAGATAGGAGGAGCTTTGATATTGATTGAAGTGAGGATTTTGGATATGGTGTGATGTTTGGGATTTGACATTCTTTACTTATTTATGCTTTCAATATCTGGCTTAGTTGGCGTTATTTCCTAAATAAATTGGTCTTTAATAGGTCAAACTCAGAAAATTTATTTTAGCATAGTGATGAAGATTTCAGGGCACATTTGGAAATATTTTTTGTGTGTTTAACAAAGTTGGAACGCCTTGTACTTTGTTTTTTCAGAAAAAATCAAAGTTTAGCTTTCGGTGGCTTAGGCGAACTTCTCAACAGTTCATTAGCCACTGAAAAGCCCAGCTTTTGGCAGCTTGAAAATGGGACTCTTGACTACATTAACCACTGAAAGCTCATTGACTCCGTTTTTTAACGAAATTTTTGAAGAGCAGCTTCCGGTGGCTTAGGCGAACATCTCAACATTCATTAGCCACCGAAAAGCCCAGCTTTCAGCAGCTTAAAAATTGGATCCAAGATTACCTTAACCACCGAAAGCTCCAAAAGAAGAAAACAGTTAGTGCATCTATCAAAATCAACCACTGTTAGCATGAGGAGCGCCACTATCAAGCACTTAACCGTCGAAAAGACTGGGACTGCAAAAATCATGAGTTGGTAAAGAAGATGTCGTTATTAAACCGAAGTGACTAATAAAATACCCAAACCCTCACTACCCTCCACCTATACCATGACTGCAATTGAACCACCAAAAAGCAACGAGTTCTAGTTAAAATGATTACTTTACTGGCCATCTCATGGGTCTCATCAGAATTACTATCACCTTGCTCAAGTACCAATCGTCGATCAACCCCTCAAAATCAACACCCTCTCCTTAGTCCATTCCACATTTTCCTACATGCATCCTCACTGATGCAAGCCCTCCCTAAATCCAGCGCGGTATCTCCTTCCCCAGGGTTTGAATTTTGATTTTGCAGGTACAAGAAGAGCAGTCCAGAAATGAAGAAAGGAGGAGGACCTACGCTCAGACATGAATTGGGTGACATTGGCTATCTCGAGTCACACTTAGAGGTATGCCAACTCTTCAAAGACTCAGGCTGCTACAGGTTCTGCGAGAAAATTCAGGGATCCCACCAACAAGTGGTAGAAGCCTTTGCTCTCTCCTTTGATGGCTTGAAGGCATTGATAGGCAGAGAAGAGTTCCAGGTTGATGAGGCTCTAATAGCAGAAGTAACAGAGCTCCCAAGGTCTGGGGAGAAATGGTTCAAAACCACCAACACGAAGGATGTGGAATTCAGGTCTTACTTGAAGCCTAAGCACAATAATTTTGTATGGAAGAAAGCCATCCCTTCAACCTGGTTTGAGGAGAAGTGGCAGCAGTTGTTGAAAGAAATCCTGGTCTATATAACTTGTGAGGGCAGGTATAACAGGGTGATGATATACCACTTTAAGTTAATGAACCATTTCACTACCAGGAGTCCACTGAACCTGCCTTTCTACCTACACAAGAGCCTGATCAAGATGACCCATCAAGTTAAAGCCCAGCCCACCAAAATTGCAGGCAGGCTATCCCATCATGGCCTGATAAAGCTCATTGTCCTAGAACTATTGCAAAGAAGAAACATAGCATGGACATACTTCCTATTTTGGAATGAGTTTGAGACAGGATTGTAGCCAGAAGACAAAGGGAAGTCTCCTTCAAAGAAGTCCACCACTCCCAGGAGTGGTAAGAGGAAGATTACGACCATCTCTCCAGTGGCAGTGGATCAAGCCTCTCCAACTCCTAAGACCGACAAAACCAAGATAAATCTGGATTTCAGTGAAAAGGCAGAGGAAGTTTCAGCACTAGACAGAAATATACTCAACCTACCTTACTCAGACTCTGAAGATGAAGGGGAGCAGGACGTTGACCTAACAAAGTGTTGATGTAATTGTAACTTCGGAATGTATTCACTTGTATTTCTTATGTATTGTAACCCGATGTTTATTTCGGGATGTATTGTAATGTACTTGAGTCATGTCATGCCCCGATGTTCCAATCGAGAAGTTTCTATAATGTGAAAGTCATGTCAAGTCATTGTGGGCAACCCTCCTATTGGTCAAGGGTTAAAGTCCCTGTAGTAGTTGTGGGGCCCTAGGGTTATTAGACTATCCTAGTGAAGTCGACCCTAGGTGAGTCATTGTAAGTCGGGGTAATAGTCCCCACCATTGTGTTAAGGATAAACCTCCTTGTTGGTCGGAGGAGGCAAAGTCCCCACAAGTTGTGGGGCACTAGGGTTATTAGACACTCCTAGAGATGTCGGCTCTAGTAAGTAATTGTTAAGTGAGGTCAACATGATGGACTGGGTTCCAAGTAAATGGAAGAATATAAATAGAGAGTGAGTCTCTCTATTTACAACACACACACTCACTCATTGGAGCGCATGAGTGAGAGAGGAGAAGCTCTCTCAGTGTGTGAGAGAGAGAGACAGAAGCTGTGGAGATCATCTTACTATTTTCAGGTTTTACTTTTGGTGCTGATTCTATTTCTGAGGAAGTTGTGGGGTTTTCTCCTTTATGGTTTCCCCGAGGAAAATTCTTTGTGTCTCTTGTCTCTTGTGTTTTATTGTTGTGCTTGTTATTCTCTCAGTTAAAGATCCTAATGTAATGCTAGCTTGAATGATAAAAATCTAACATGGTATCAGAGCTAACCTGAGAAGAATACATTGTGCAGCTACAAAAGCTAGGGCTTCTTTCTTTTTGGGTCTCTCTCCACAATCCATCAGCAAAAGTATGCTAGGCTGACTCTCCATTGAAGGGCACATCTTTTTGTCGAAGCAAAATTCGATTCTGAGCATTTTCAGTTTTGGTGCGGAAAATTAGGGCTTTCTACAGAAGAGGAGTTTTTGAGTGAGCCTGGCATAGGATTTTTCTCTTCATCAAAATCAAAGTTTAGAGACCTGGATCAAGAAATTTGGTTGGGTGAAACTCCGAGAAAGTCAAACCCTAGTTTGACCCTGAGCTAGAAAAACCCTAAATACTAAAACTGCTAAGTTTTGGTACATTCGCTATATCCTGAGATTGGAAAAGGCAAAGGAGATGAAAATTGTAGAGGTCGAAGATGAAATCCTGATGTACACTGTATCCAAAATTCAGCCTCAGATTCATTATATTCTGGGAGATATGATCCCTCCAAGTTAGGGTTCCAACCTCTTCCAGAAATTCATCCCTAAATAGGACACCTGGGGAGAATTGCTATATCTTGGGCTACAAAGGTCCAAATAAAATTCCTGAAGATTTTCCAGAAAGGAAACAGACTCTACTTTCTGTGGTGTGAGTTTCAGACTCATAAGATGAACCAGTGACACGTGGCAATCTGTACAACTTTGCTGTTCTGAACAGTCCTGTAACAGGTCACATTGGGAAAAAAATCATAAATACTAATTGGTGAAACCAATCCTAATGAAACCTATGGTGTTGGATCAGGGACATGCAATGTTACCTTAGTGTGAAATTTCAGACACAGAGGAATAGTAATTTCTTATATATCGTAGAAACAGTAACAAACATTTCTGCAGAAGAAATTGGAAAACTAGGGCTTCCTGTTCCAGGAACTTCCCTCCATTGTTTTCAGAAAAGGAGTACATTGGACAGCTCCATTTGAAGAGATCTATATTTCTATCCAATTAGATCTGAAAGATTCCAAGTTTTTAAAATTAGGGTTTCTCTGACAAACCCTAGATCAGCTAGCCTCGGAACCAGGATGGACACCTCAAATCGGTAAGATCTAATATTTTGCTATTTTCATTTGAGGTTCTCATTTAAAAGTGATCTATCACATCCGATTGATGATAAGCTTGGTGAAGTTGACAAATTCCAAGCATGGAAGTATATAATCTCTCTGAAGAAAATGAATTGGACACCTACATGAGTAGAGAGGTTCCAGTTCCAGAGGGAGATGAGGCTAGAAGCCTTACACAAGAAGAACTTGGTCAAGGCCAAGAAGATCATTGTTAATTCAATCACGGATCAACTTGTACCACAAGTGTCTTCCCTAAAGACACCGAAGATATTTGATTCCTTGACCAAGCTATTTGAAGGGAATAACATACATCAGAAGATGACCTTAAGAAACCAGTTGAAGAATGTGAAGATCCATAATGCAGAGACCATGCAGTCATACTTTACAAGGGTCTCTCAAATCAAAGAACACCTTGAAGCAGTAAAAGAACAAGTGAAGAATGCAGAAGTGGTGGTAGCCACCTTGAATGGCATCCCAGGATCATGGGATTCATTCATTCGAGAAATGTGTGCCAGAAGGAAGTGATTACTTTCAGTAGACTCTGGGAAGAAAAAGAAGCTCGACTCATAAGAAGAGAAGAGAAGATGGGAGCAATTGAAGATCAAGCTCTCACCATCGAAAGAAGATCCCTCAACCAATGAGGAACATGAAGATCTCAACTCTTGAAAAACCACTTATCCATCTTAGCATTTGGATAAGAAATGATGCCATTATGAATGAAGAAGACGATGAAGCTAAAGGCTCAAGAAGGAGTCTACCCATGAAACAAATGAGGATAAGTATTCAATTGTCATTTCATGATATTGTTTTGTTATGCATTTGTTTATATTCAGTTAATGTATTATGCATGATAGAATGTTTGCATTAACGACAGTATATTGCTAATATGCATATGATGGGTAAGTAGCTCATGGTGCTATACAACTCTCCATTGCTACTTATCTAGAATGAAACCTCTTTGCTGACATATTGGATTAGTGCACAATCTCAATGTTGTCCTGGTAGAGATGGAAGGCATCTAGAAAAGTTTCCAAGAGATATGGATGAATGTTGTATTAGCTAAAGTAGTTGCATGATCATATATTTATGCATAAGAATTTGCCAGTATGAATATTCCTTATGAAATGTTTCTAACCATACAAATGCATTTGACTTGTAGGAAAGATCGCATACGAGCAAATAAGGATGAGACTTGTTCTGAAGAACAAATGACGACAGTTCAAGATGAAGAATAATATGACAAATGTAGCGACATCATTGATGCAGAACCTTCCAGCTATGAAGAAGTTCAAAGAAGAATGATGTCTAGGATGCAGTATCGATACGTGAAGGAAAGTTCATAGTTCCATCATGCAGTAGATGGAAACATCATGGGATAACACATACATGATGAGCTTGATGAAGATCTGAACCTATGCTACAAGGTTGATAGAGGATGAAAAGCTCACAGATGGGTGTGAGAAGAACTTTTGAAAAAGTTAAAGATAGAGGATCTTGGTATCCAGTGATCCTAGATGGATACATAGAATATTAGTAGCAGAGGAAGCTACTTATCACTCCGGTACAGAATGTTTCAGTGCATAGAGTACGAAATACAGAGGGAGTATGATGCTTCAGAGGGAGTGACTACAGAAGATCCTAAGGTTCGACATGATACGACAGGATGGATAGATTACTGATGACTCTAGGATTTACTGAGAGTAAAGTGGATTCCAACCTTTGCTTCAAGGTTGAAGGCAGAAGACCAGTGATGCTCCTGTTATGTGTCGATGCACTATTTTCTAGGCATGGAGGTGTGGACAAGGGAAGTATGCAGTAGAGATCCTGAAGAGGTTCAGGATGATGGACTGCAAGGCCATGACCACACCTATGGCATCGAACATGAAGCTATTGAGCGATTCTTCATCAGATATGGTTGATGCTACGATGTATCACCAAATGATTGGGTCCTTGATGTACCTGAGACCAGATATTTGCTTTGTTGTGAACACATTGAGACATATTCACCTGATGGTTGCAAAGCATGCAGGGGTACAGTTGAGTATGGGCTCAAGTATGATATGAATTAGAAGATTAACCTCGAGGGTTATGTTGATTCAAATTGGGCAGGAAGTGCCGTCGATAGGAAGAGCACTTCAGGGTGTCGCTTCAGTATGGGATCAGGTGTGATCTCTTGGTTTAGCAGGAAGCAATCTTGTGTGGCACTGAGTACAACTGAAGCAGAGTATGTCGCAGCTTGTTCAACTAGTTGTGAGGTAGTATGGCTGTGGAAGCTATTGTCTGATTTATTTGATCTCCAGATGGATGCTACTTGTATATATTGTGACAACTAGAGTTGTGTGAAGTTGTCGGAGAACCCGATGTTCCACGACAAGTCGAAGCATATCGAGATCAAGTATCACTATATCAGGGATATGGTACAGATGGGAGTAGTGAAGCTCCAGTATGTTGCAATGGAGGAACATATAGCTGATGTGTTGACGAAGCCATTGGCTAGGGTGAAGTTCGAGTACTTTAGGGAGAAGCTTGGTGTTCTCCAGATTGAGGTTTCCTCCAAGGGAAAGTGATGAGACCCATAGCCATTCTGACGAGTAGGTCAGATGTAAGGGCTGAGCCATTCTGTCATGGTGAGAGGATTGGTTCCTTCCATGTCAGATATGAGTGCTGAGATCCATAGCCATTCTGACGAGTAGGTCAGATATAAGGGCAAAGCCATTCTGTCATGGTGAGAGGATTGGTTCCTTCCATGTCAGATGTGTGTGATGGCCATTCTATCAAGTAGGACAAATGTAAGGGCAACTGCCATTCTCCTGGAGAATGGAGGCACCTGGTTATTTACCAAGAACACTCAGTCTGGGACTGAGAGAGCCATTCTGATGAGCAGGTCAGATGTAAGGGCTGAGCCATTCTATCATGGTTAAAGGATTAGGTTCCTCCCATGTTAGATGTGAGTGCTAGCCATTCTATCGAGTAGGACAGATGCAAGGGCAACTTCCATTCTCCTGGAGAATGGAGGCGCTTGGTCAGTTACTAGGTAGCTTAGTCTAGGATTGGGGGCCATTTTGATATGACGGTAGGATTGGTTCTTACAGGATCATATGTGAGTGCACGCATTTTCGAACATGCAGATGGATTGGTTCCTTGTATGTGTCGAATGTAAGTGCAGAGCATTTCTTCGATCATGTGTTGATCAGATATAAGTGTTGTGCCTTTCTTCGATCATTGGTTGATCAAATGTAAGTGCAGTGCCTTTATTCGATCATTGGTTGATTAGATGTAAGTGCAGGAGCCTTTTGGCATGGAGGATTGGTTCCTCGCATGGCCAAGTGTAAGTGATGAGCCTTTCTTTGATCATTGGTTGATTAGATGTAAGTGCTGGGCCTTTCTGATAGGGTTGTGGGCTTTGTTACCACATGGTCAGATGTGAGTGCTGGGCGTGCCTTTCTGATATGATTATAGGTTTGTTCCTACATGATCAGATGTAAGTGCTAGGAGAAGACCTACATGGTGGCTAGGCCTACATCCAGCATGAAAAAGGGCTGGCTCTGTAGAACTTCTTGTGATGAGAAGAATCATGAGATAGAACTCGTGGTACTGATCCAGATCGAGTGAGGATCTAGATCCAGTGATGATGATTCAACAACGATGATCCAGATCTAGTGATGATCCAGATCCAGTGATGATGTCCAGTGATGATCCAGATTGAGTGATGATCCAGATCCAGTGCTGATGTCCAATGATGATCTAGATCGAGTGATGATCTAGATCCAGTGATGATGTTCAATGATGATCCAGATCCAGTGATGATGTCCAGTGATGATATCTAATGATGATGATACAGATTGAGTGATGATGCAGATCCATAAATGAAGATGACATGAAGATGAACATGAATTGAAGATGACGAGGACTCGACGATGACCCAGATGATACAAAGAAGAAGACTTGTGCTGATAAATTATGTCGAGAGAATACCTTCCTAGTTAAGAGGGAGTGTTGATGTAATTGTAACTTCGGAATGTATTCACTTGTATTTCTTATGTATTGTAACTCGATGTTTATTCCGAGATGTATTGTAATGTACTTGAGTCATGTCATGCCCCGATGTTCTGATCGGGAAGTTTCTATAATGTGAAAGTCATGTCAAGTCATTGTGGGTAACCCTCCTATTGGTCAAGGGTTAAAGTCCCCATAGTTGTGAGGCCCTAGGGTTATTAGACTATCCTAGTGAAGTCGACCCTAGGTGAGTCATTGTAAGTCAGGGAAATAGTCCCCACCATTGTGTTAAGGATAAACCTCCTTGTTGGTCGGAGGAGGCAAAGTCCCCACAAGTTGTGGGGCACTAGGGTTATTAGACACTCCTAGAGATGTCGTCTCTAGTAAGTAATTGTTAAGTGAGGCCGACATGATGGAGTGGGTTCCAAGTAAACAGAAGAATATAAATAGAGAGTGAGTCTCTCTATTTACAACACACTCACTCACTCATTGGAGCGCATGAATGAGAGAGGAGAAGCTCTCTCAGTGAGAGAGAGAGAGACAGAAGCTGTGGAGATCATCTTACTATTTTCGGGTTTTAATTTTGGTGCTGATTCTATCTCTGAGGAAGTTGCAGGGTTTTCTCCTTTATGGTTTCCTTGAGGAAATTTTTTTGTGTCTCTCTTCTATTGTGTTTTATTGTTGTGCTTGTTATTCTCTCAGTTAAAGATCCTAATGTAATGCTAGCTTGAATGATAAAAATCTAACACAAAGCAGGTTGCAACAAAGCATGAGGAGTTTCCCTCACCTACACCAAGGGAGGGTCAAGGTGAACCAGTGGCAGAGGCTTCCTCTAGCAAACCTAGGTCCTAGAGAATCAATCAGCTATTAGGGAAAGTGTATGAACTAGAGGTCTTGTAGAGAGAAATCAAAAGAACTAATGCAAGATTAACCAAAAGAAATACTAAATTGCATGATTCTCTTCTAGAAATGAGATGGATGTGTATCCTGCTGCAAAAAAGAAATCTGAGATTAATGAAGGACAACGTTGGGCTCTACAGGATGATCAGACCGTTGAGGTTGCAAACAAAGAATTCAAACCCTAAATATCAAGCTCACCTTGCGCTGGAAACCCTAGCAAAGGCATCAATAAGCCTTCAAGATCCGGACGCAGCCTGTGAGGCTGCTGATATTCCAAACCCTATGCAGGTTGCAGAAATACAGAATTGAAGCTGTAAAAGGGTGATTAAAAGTTTGATTAAATTTTGAAGAAACAGAGCTTTCAGTGGCTTAGGAGAACGCCGCAACTGTTCATTAGCCATTGAAAATAGAGCTTTCGATAGCTTACAGACCCAGAATTTTGCTTTCTTAGCCACCGAAAGTGCTGAACAGTGCAGAAAGGCATGCTTCCACACAAAACCAACTTTGGTTGATCCAAACACCTCATGGATGAGTTATGAAGTTGAAAATTGATTAAAGGCACCGGTAGCTTGGGTCTGTTCCAGTTTTGAAGGTGCCAGCGAGGTGAAGTGGGTCACAAACCCTACCTACTTTGACAAACTATGACTTGTCTGCCAAATAGCAGGTCCTAGTTCTACTTCAGTGATCACTGCAGTTATTAAAGAGTTCAAGGAGTGAGAAAGTGTTGGAGTTAGGTATATTAGCACTTAAGTTAGGGTTTTTGACCTAATTTTTGTAAAACAATTATGTTTATCTATTTTTAGTAAATTCGATCTAACTTTTTAGGATTTGAAATAAATTTTGTAAAGGCTATAAAGCTTGTGACTAATGTTGAAGCAAAGGTTCGAGTTCGGATATTGTTAGACACTTATTGTATTCAAGCTTCTCATGTGCTTTGTCATTTAATATAAGCTCTTTTGCCATTATATGTTCAGGTTCCATCTCTTTTCTGTTCTATACTTGTGCTTGGATGTTTGATTCAGGTTTATTCTTTTTGTCTAATACTAGATAGTTGTCATCCTATCTCTGTGTTGATGAGTTGAATTGCAAGTACCTTTCCTTGTTATGATTAGCCATTCATATTTGAGTGCCTTATATATGAATCTGCCAGCATAGTGAGTTCTTCATTTATTCACCTTTAATACAAACCCTCTGAACAATGATAGCTAGAAGCCTTATCTATTTGATTGAGTATTATGCATGTCTTGAAGGAGTGAGGTCTTAATGATTATATGACTTGATCCATTTAGAAAACCATTAAAAATATTGAAGTTACCAGGCATCCTCGAGCTACAACTTAGAGGAGTTTCCTAGAGAGATAACAAATTGGCACCATTGTCGGGGAGAGGAGATTGAAGCTCAGTTTCACTGAGGGACGACATAGATCCTACTTTGATGATAGATAAAGTCTGGACACTATTTTGGTTGTAATCATCTATCAGGTGACTCCATTGGAATAAGGTGGATTCAAGAAGACCAAGTACCAGAGCAAACCCTCAGGGGCCACCAGTAACACCTGTTTGAGATCCAGAAGAGATTATAAGAAGAGGAAGGGCTTCGCTAAGACATACCTCCAGAGCTGCAAGGGGAGCTACATCATGTATTTCTAGAGGTATTTCTGCTGTTATATCAAATAGACCTCCATTTCAATCTTCTTCTGCTGAAGAAACTAGTTCTCAGAAATTTATAAGTAAATCAAATTTTTTTAGGGTTGAGGAATCTTCAAGCACTGTTGCTTCCCTGGTGACTCCATTGAGGTAGATCTACCACCAACACTTTCTCAGCTATTACCCACACCAGCAACATCCCCTTCATCCTTTTCCATACCCACATCCAATATGGCTACCCCTCTGACCAAGATGGAAAGAATTCTTGTTGCTAGATATGCCCCTCTAAATTTGCCTAACCCCCTCTTTGCCATACCTACTGGAGATTATCTCAAATATATGCCAAAGTTTAATGGGGAGGGAGATTTCATAGCTGAGGAACACTTAGAGGCATTCTACAGTTATGATGAGAATATAAACATTGAACAAGAGGATGTGTGGACTAGGGTTTTTGTGCAGAGTCTAGATGGTCAGGGTAGGAAATGGTTCAAAGAGTTGCCTGTTGGATCAATAGCAGGCATTGAAGCCCTAGTTGACATATTTTTGAAGCATTGGGGACAAAGAAGAGACCACCTTTACTATATCACTGAATTTAGCAATCTGAGGAGAGAGAATGGTGAGTATGTTTCCAACTTCACGAAAATATTTAACAAGATGTTCAGCAAGATCCTTGCTGAGATCAAGCCTACTGATACTTCAACCAAAATCACTTATGCCAATGCCTTTGATTCTGAGTTTTGTCTTCTTCTCAGAGAAAGAAGATCTGCTTCTCTGTCACTCATGCAAGATGCTACTCTTGAAGTTGAGTCCAATATTGTTGCATCTCAGAAGGTTAAGGGAAAAATGGATAGGAAGAAGCAACCCTCAGATCCTCTAGGGGCTTCTTCATTAGAGAATAAGATCGAGAAAATGGCCAAAATGTTGGATAGTTTGACAGCTGAAATGTCTAGACTTAAAGACCGAGGGAAAATACCTGTGAGAGGTAAAGGGCCAAATGATTTTGCTCCCAGAAACCCTATATTTGTCCCTTATAGAAGAAATAACCCACCAGCTCAGATCCTTTAAAGGGATAGGAATCAAGCTGAGGATCAAAGAATCAGAGATCCTTTCCAAAATGCTGTGCTAGAAGAAGAACAAGAGTTTGCTCAGGAAGAAGGGGACACTGAAGACAATATCAACTGTATTGAAGATGAAGTTGATCTCTCTTTCCTGACACAAGCAGACTACAAGGAAGCCCTCATGAATGAGCAGATCATGGAAGAATCCTTATATCAGGCAGATGATCAAGAAGGTTATAATTTGAGATCTAAGATTGTTGCTCCTAGAAACCCTAATTTTGTCCCTTACAGAAGAAATAACCAACCAGCTCAGATCCTTCAAAGGGATAGGAATCAAACTGAGGATCAAAGAATCAGAGCTCCTTTTCAAAATGTTGTGCTAGAAGAAGAACAAGAGTTTGCTCAGGAAGAAGGGGAGGCTGAAGACAATATCAACTGTATGGAAGATGAAGTTGATCTCTCTTTCCTGACACATGCAGACTACAAGGAATCCCTCATGAATGAGCAGATCATGGAAGAATCCTTATATTAGGTAGATGCTCAAGAAGGTTATAATTTGAGATCCAGGGTTGTTTCTCCTAGAAAGAAGAATCCTGCTCCTGCAAAGCAGTCAGCTTATCTTGCTAAAAGGATTGCTGCTCCTGCAAAGAAGATGGCTGCTTCTCCAAAACAACAACAAAGGCCATTATAGCCATCAACCCATGATCCTATTCAGCTCAAAGCCCCACCACAAGAGGTAAGAACTTCTGACAAATTATCATATTCTTTCAATATTGAGTTAGAAATTCAGAAGTTAAAATCCCTTTTCCCTTGATAGAGCTTATGTAGAATGATGCCTTCCAGTCATCCATGCTGAAATCTCTTCAGCCAAGGACACCCATAGATGTTGACTTTGTGAACTGGCAAGATGATAATCCCACAATAATCCTAGGTCCTATGGTTAAAGAGCTGGACGAGTCTTGTTCACCTTTCTACATATCTTTGAACATCCATGACAAGATCCTTCACAATTGTTTGCTTGACTCAGGAGCATCCCTTAACCTAATGCCAAAAGAAGTGATGGATGAGCTCGGTCTCAGCATTACAAAACCCTACCATGATCTATTCTCTTTCGACTCTAGGAAGGTCAAATTCCCAGGCCTCATCAAAGACCTTGTCATAAACCTCTCCCAACTGCCTTCAAAAAGCATAGTGATGGACATAGTAGTGGCTGACATCCCACCTAAGTTTGGCATCTTTTTGTCTCGCTCATGGAGTAAAAGGCTGGTTGGTACCCTTCAGATGGACCTTACATATGCTACAATCCCAATGTTTGGAGGGGAGACCAAGAGACTCTACATAGAGAACTGGTTCACCTACATCATCAGTAATGCCAAGAACTCTATAAATCATCCCTTCTATGCAGTAGACATGGAATTTGGGAATGCATTCTACAAATAGATGATTCTCAGCCAGTACCTATACATCTCAAAAATCCTACCTGTCAGCCACCTGAGGAAGTAACCACCTCTGTCTCAAGCATGTTTTTTGATGGGTCAATACTCAAGCCTCAGCAGGTGCAGGTATAGTCCTGATTTCTCCTTCAAAGGAGACTACACATTTGTCTTATAAGCTTGATTTCAAGACTACTAACAACATAGCAGAATATGAGGCGTTGTTGTTGGGAGTGAAGGATGACAAGGAAATGGGAATCATGTGCCTAAAGATCTTTGGAGATGCAGATCTCATCATACAGTAGGTGAACAATACTTTTCAAGCAAAGAATGTTAGGCTGAAGGCATACATAGATGAGGTATGGAAACTCAGAGACTCTTTCATGTTTTTTGAACTCTCATATATACCTAGAGCTATGAGACATCTAGCTGATTCCCTTGCTATCTCTGCAAGTATGTTCATTCCCCCTTTGCCTCCTAGGTTGAGATATGAGATCCAAGTCAAGTACAGGCCATCCCTCCCCGATAATGTGAAATTTTGGAAAGTTTTTGAAAATGATGATGAACTCAGTAAATTTCTCCAGGTCGTAGATGAGTTTTCTGATATGCATATTAATCAAGAAAACCTAAATATGGAAGAATCCCAAGGCGCAAATCAAGAGATAAAATAGGCAAACAAAATATTATTCAACTGCCTAGCAATTATATACCTCGGGGTCTAGTGCCTCTAGAAGATATTTTTGATCATAACGATGTTCCTTTTAAACCCGTGAAAAGGGATAAAGACCCTGCTGTCCATGAGCACAACCTAGGTAGCCAAAGTCATCCAAAATTGGTAAATTTGTCCTTTGATTTAACTGTTGATTAGAAGTCAGAACTTTGTAGTCTTATGAAAGAGTTTGCTGATGTATCTGCTTAGGAATACAATGATTTGAAAACCTATGACACATCTTTCATCCAACATAGGATTCCCTTGGAAAATGACACCATCCCTTTCAAACAAAAGCTAAGACCTATTAGTCCCCTCCTTCTGCCAGTGATTGAGAAAGAAATCCAAAGGCTCCTTAATGCAAAAATCATAATCCCACTGAGATATTCCAAATGGATTGCAAACTTAGAGATAGTGAGGAAGAAAAATGGGGAGATCAGATTATGCATTGATTTCAGAAACCTAAACAAATGCTCCAAGAAAGACAACTACCCCTTAACCAAGATCGAGCATCTGTTGCAAAGAGTCTCAGGAGCTAGTGTCATGTCATTCCTAGATGGTTTCTCTGGCTACAACCAAGTTTCTATACACCCTGATGATCAAGAGAAAACTGCATTTACCACTCCCTGGGGTACTTTCATGTATGCCAGGATGCCATTTAGGCTAATGAATGCTGGGGCCGCCTTTCAGAGAGCCATGGACATAGATTTTGTGGGATTGAAAGACAATTTTGTTCTCATATACATTGATGACCTCACTGTTTACTCCAACCACCATGAAGAACATTTGCAACACTTGAGGAAGGTGTTTTTGAAATGTAGACAGTTTGGGATATCTCTGAACCCGAAGAAGTCTCAATTTGCTCTCAGGGAGGAAAAACTCCTAGGTCACATAGTCTCAGCAGAAGGTGTGAAGATTGATCCTATTCGAGTTGAAGCAATCCAGAAGTTGTCCATACCTAGGTCAAAAAGGGACATTCAGTCATTCCTGGGTAAGATAAATTTTGTAGGGAGGTTTATCCCAAATTTTTCTGAGCTGGTAAAACACATAATCTCTATGTTGAGGAAGGAAACTGAAATCAAATGGACAGAGCAAGAAAGAAACTCTTTTGAAGCCATCAAGAAGGCTATCATGGAATCTCCCACTCTAATTAGTCCAGACTACACCAAGGGTTTCTACATTTTCTCCTTTGCTTCCTATGACACAATGGCATCAACTCTGTTACAGAAAGATGATGAAGGCCTTGATCACCCCATTGCCTTTTTCAGCAAAACATTGAGGGATGCTAAATTGAAGTATGATCCTATTGAGAAACATGCCTATGCTCTCATTAAGTCACTGAAAGCCTTCAGGATTTACATTCTACATGCAAAGGTCCTTGCCTATGTCCCTTTAGCTGCTGTGAAGGATGTCTTGACCCAGCTTGACATTGATGGAAAGAGAGCCAAATGGATTGCCAAGCTTATTGAGTTTGACATAGAAGTAAATCCCACCAAGATAGTGAAAGGACAAGGTCTGGCTAAGATCATGGCTGAATACAATTGCGATCTATTTGGAATGAATTTCAGTGGTATAAGTTCAACAAACCTGCAGATAGAGGTAGCAGCATAGGCAGTTCAGGAGTAGCATGATAGCCAACAGGTGGCTGAGAAAGTAAATCCCACCAAGATAGTGAAAGGCCAAGGTCTGGCTAAGCTCATGGCTGAATAAAATTGTGATCTATTTGGAATGAATTTCAGTGGTATAAGTTCAACAAACCTGCAAACATAGGTAGCAGCAAAGGCAGTTCAGGAGCATCATGACAGCTAACAGGTGGCTGAGAACTTGTCTTCATGCGAGTGGTACTCAGGTATAATTCATTTCTTGCAAAGTTTAGAAGTCCCCCCTGGGCTGAGCTTGACTCAAGCACGAGCTCTTAAGCTTAAGTCTGTTAAATTTTGTATAATTGATAAGCTGTTGTATTGGAAAGATCCTTCTAGTGTTTTGCTAAGATGCTTAGATAAAGAAGAGTCAGTTTAGGTCATACATCAGTTTCATTCAAGCACGTGTGGAGGCCATCATTACTGGAAGACCACATCCCATAAGATTCTAAGGGCCGAGTACTATTGGCCTGTTCTTTTCTCTGATGTGTGTACCTTTGTAAAAGCCCATGACAAATGCCAAAGATTCATAGGAAAGCAACATCTCAGATATTTTCCCCTTTGACCTATTGTAGTGAATGGTCCTTTCCAACAGTGGGGTCTTGATTTCATAGGTGATATTAATCCTTCATCAAGTGGTCAGCACAAGTGGATCCTAGTAGCCACATATTATTTCACCAAGTGGATAGAGGTGGTCCCCATAAGGAATGCCACTCACCAAGTCGTCATGAAGTTTTTATATGAGAACATCTTTATCGGATTTGGCTGCCTAGTAAGGCTAGTGACTGATAATGCACCAGATTTTAAAGCCGGGGCATTGGTTAACATGTGTGGGTCAATGGGCATTCAATTGGTGCATTCCAATTCCTATTACCCTCAAGGCAATGGCCTTGCCAAGTCATCCAATAAAAGCATAGTTAGAATCATCAAAAAAGTATTGGAGAATAATCAGAAGAGATGGGATTCTAAGATAAAGTTTTCTCTATGGGCTAACATAGTGACCAACAAAAAATCCATAGGGACTTCTCCTTTTAAGCTGGTTTATGGTACCGCTGCCATTTTTCCCATTCAGCTGATCCTACCAGTAGCAAAGTTCTTTCAGGAGGAACATGATGAACCAAATGACATGGTAAGGAGGATGCTTCATTTGGTTGAGCTGCAACAAGTCAGGAAACAGGTGGTGGAGAATTCAGAAGCTCACCAAAAGAAGATTAAAAGTATTTTTGACAAGAAGGGAAAGGTGGACAATTTTCAGGTTGGAGACTAGGTTCTGAAATGGGATGCTGTCAGGAAGGACAAGGGAAAGCATGGTAAATTTGATTCTTCATGGATAGGCCCTTTTGTGATAGCTCAGATGCAACAGAACAACACTTTCAAACTGCAAAATCTGGAAGGTGAGGAGGTGTTTGATGGCCCATTCAATGGGCAATTTCTGAAGATAGAAGATGACAAATAAACTCCATGCCCAATGGAATAGTAGAAGATAGGTTTAATTCTTATTTTTTAGGAAAGGCATTTGGTTTGGGGTTCTTGGGACCTCACAGGAAGGTTCCCATCCCCGAGTAGGAGCCATATGTTATCTCCTAAATAAATTGGTCTTCAATAGGTCAAACCCAGAAAATTTATTTTTGCATAGTGATAAAGATTTCATGGCACATTAGGAAATATTTTTTGTGTGTTTAACAAAGTTGGAATGCCTTGTACTCTGTTTTTTCATAAAAATCAAAGTTTAGCTTTCGGTGGCTTAGGCGAACTTCTCAACAGTTCATTAGCCACCGAAAAGCCCAACTTTCGGCAGCTTGAAAATGGGACTCAGGACTACATTAACTACCGAAAGCTCATTGACTCTGTTTTTTAATGAAATTTTTGAAGAGAAACTTCCGGTGGCTTAGGCGAACATCTCAACATTCATTAGCCATCGAAAATCCCAGCCTTTGGCAGCTTAAAAATTGGATCCAAGATTACCTTAACCACCAAAATATCCAAAAGAGGAAAACGGTTAGCGCATCCATCAAAATCAACTACTGTCAGCATGAGGAGCGCCACTATTAAGCACTTGACCTTCGAAAATACTGGGACTGCAAAAAGCATGAGTTGGTAAAGAAGAGGTCATTATTAAACCGAAGTGACTGATAAAAGACCCAAACCATCACTACCCTCCACCTATCCCGTGACTGTAATTGAACCACCACAAAGCATTGAGTTCCAGTTAAAATGATTACTGCACTGGCCATCTCACTGGTCTCATCAGAATTTACTGTCACCCTGCTTAAGTACCAATCCCCGATCATCCCCTCAAAATCAACACCCTCTCCTCAGTCCATTCCACATTTTCCTGCATGCATCCTCACTGATCCAAGCCCTCCCTGAATCCAACACGGTAATCTCCTTCCCTAGGGTTTGAATTTTGATTTTGCAGGTATAAGAAGAGCAGTCCAAAAATGAAGAAAGGAGGAGGACCTGCCCTTAGACAAGAATTGGGTGACATTGGTTATATCGAGTCACACCCAGAAGTATGCCAACTCTTCAAAGACTCGAGCTGCTACAGGCTTTGCGAGAAAATCCAAGGATCCCACCAGCAAGTGGCAGAAGCCTTTGCTCTCTCCTTTGATGGCTTGAAGGGACCATGCTTATTTAAAAGTGTATAAATGTTGGCGAATATTACCAATTCTTAAAACTCCAACTATAAAATGATTGGCAATATTTTTCAAAAAATATTTTAATTTCCAAGGATTTTATATCATTTATATAATAATTTGGCGAGTTTTAGGGTGAAAATTTTTTACCCCATTGAAATTGGGCGAAACAGGGCTTCAAAAAATGCAAAATGGCGAATCTTTTTTGGGAGAAAAACATGGAAAAATAGCCCACTGGGCTAAAATTCGCCCCTAAAATTATCCCTGGCATTGATAGGCAAAGAAGAGTTCCAGGTTGATGAGGCTCTAATAGCAGAAGTAACAGAGCTCCCAAGGACTGGGGAGAAATGGTTCAAAACCACCATCACGAAGAATGTGAAATTCAGGTCTGACTTGAAGCCTAAGCACAAGAATGATGTATGGAAGAAAAACATCCCTTCAACCTGGCTTGAGGAGAAGTGGCATCAGTTGTTGAAAGCAATCCTGGTCTATATAACTTGTGAGGGCAGGTATAACAGGGTGATGATATACCAATTTAAGTTAATGAACCATTTCACTGCTAGGAGTCGACTGAACCTGCCTTTCTACCTACACAGGATCCTGAGGCAGCCTGTGAGGCTGTTGATATTCCAAACCCTATGCAGGTTGTAGAAATACCAGAAGGTCAGAATTGAAGCTGTAAAAGGGTGATTAAAATTTTGATTAAATTTTGAAGAAACAAAGCTTTCGGTGGCTTGGGCGAATGCCACAGCTGTTCATTAGCCACCGAAAACAGAGCTTTCAGCAGCTTACAGACCCAGAATTTTGCTTTCTTAGCCATCGAAGGTGCAGAAGAGTGCAGAAAAACATGCTTCCACACAAAACCAACTTTGGTTGATCCAAACACCTCATGGATGAGTTATGAAGTTGAAAATTAATTAAAGGCACCAGTAGCTTGGGTCTGTTCCAGTTTTGAAGGTGCCAACGAGGTGAAGTGGGTCACAAACCCTACCTACTTCGACAAAGTATGACTTGTCTGCCAGATAGTAGGTCCTAGTTCTACTTCAGTGATCACTGCAGTTATTAAAGAGTTCAAGGAGTGAGAAAGTGTTGGAGTTAGGTATATTAGCACTTAAGTTAGGGTTTTTGACCTAATTTTTGCAAAACAGTTATGTTTATCTGTTTTTAGTAAATTCGATCTAACTTTTCAAGATCTGAAATAAATTTTGTAAAGGATATAAATCCTGTGACTAATGTTGAAGCAAAGTTTCGACTTTGGAGATTGCTAGACACTTATTGTATTCAAGCTTCTCATGTGCTTTGTCATTTAATATAAGCTCTTTTGCGATTATATGTTCAGGTTCCATCTCTTTTATGTTCTGTACTTGTGCTTGGATGTTTGATTTAGGTTTATTCTTTTTGTCTAATACCAGATAGCTGTCATCCTATCTCTGTGTTGATGAATTAAATTGCAAGTACCTTTCCTTGTTATGATTAGCCATTCATATGTGAGTGCCTTATATATGAATATTCCAGGATAGTGAATTCTTCATTTATTCACCTTTAATACAAACCCTCTGAACAGTGATAGTTAGAAGCCTTATCTATTTGATTGAGTATTATGCATGTCTTGAATGAGTGAGGTCTTAGTGATTATTTGACTTGATCCATTTAGAAAACCATTAAAAATATCAAAGTTACCAGGCATCCTCGAGCTACAACCTAGAGGAGTTTCCTGGAGAGATAATAGTTGGCATCGACAAGGTTGGAGGAGCTTTGATATTGATTGAAGTGAGGATTTTGGATATGGTGCGATGTTTGAGATTTGACATCCTTTACTTATTTATGATTTTAATGTGTGGCTTAGTTGCTATTGACAAGGTGTTATAGTTGTTTGTGGATATCACAAACGTTGTAGATGATAATGACAATGATACTAGATGATAATGACAATGGTACCACCCAAGGTATCCTAAAAAATGTGTTGAACATTTATTATGACATAACTTCAACTTTGGTCTTGATTTTATTGTTGATCATTGGAGTTATACATGGAGTGCATACCAAGAATAAACTTTGTTAAAATACTTATAGGGTGTCTAGGGTTGAAAGTTGCCAACACCATCTCTCATTTACTATTTTAAAGATTAAAAAGTTTCTTCAGGATACTAATCATGTGAAATGGCATTTCACTGTGACAACTTGGAGGAGCTTTGATATCGATTGAAGTGAGGGTTTTGGATATGGTGTGAGGTTTGAGATTTGATATCATTTCCTTGTTTTTACCTTCAATGTGTGGCTTAGTTAGCATTAACAAGGTGTTAGAGTTATTGTTGTTGTGGATAGCACAAATGTGGTAGATGCCAATGACAATGGTACCACCTAAGGCGTCCCAAAAAATTATATTGAACATTTATCATGACATAACTTAAACCTTGGTATTGATTTTATTGTTGTTATTCATGTTGATCATTGGAGTTCTACATGGAGTGCAAATCAAGAAGAAACTTTGCTAGGGTACTTTGTAGGATGTCTCCTACCATACGTTGTTATCCGTAGTTGGGCGAGGGAAGCTTAGGAGCCTCATGGCCAGAAATGTATGCAAACCTGAACCCTTATTAAAGGTTTTTTCCTTTCAAAATTGTTGAGAAGGTGCATGTCATGTAGATTTTGCAACATGGGTCTTGGATTTGTAATGATATTATGGTTGCATTCTCTTTAGGGTCCAATGTTTTCTATGCTGATCAATGTAGAGGATGCCCCTTTTAGTATGGGTACAATTCCTTGGCCTCATAATGTAGTTATGGAATTTTCTAGAGTACATTGTGGGAATAATAGAGTGGTTTATTTGTCCCATGTAGAAATGTTTTTAAACCCTAGGCTCCAATGTATGGTCTACGTCAAAGTCAATTTCTTAAGGGATTTGAAGCAATTTGTCTACATCAAGATGGGTGATAAAGAAAATCACTAGGTAGTGTGGTACATTAACCCCCCGACACCTATTTCCAATTTCAAATCCCATATCAACATATTTGACATTGTCCTTGATAACCCAACCTAATCCACGTCAAGACTTGGTGGGGATATATCCCCCATGCCTACTAGTTCTTGGGCCAATGTTTCAAAGGAGGATGAATTGAAGTGGTTGTTAAATAAGAGTTTGAAGAAATTTCATGAACCCTTTAGTTCAATCCATTGACTCGGATAAACAATATTATGTTGCAAAGTTGCATTATTTACTACAAGTGGATGAAAACTATTGAACTTGATGGGCTCAAACGAAATCTCAACTCCTTTGGTGTAGGAGCTGAGACATACCCATGAAGGATATATTTTTAGGCCCCAACCATCAAATATGTTAGGGAATAATTGATGGGACTCAAGGCTATGGATGGTTGTACCACTACCCAAGTGGTGATTGGGTGAGTGTTTCTTTTCCACTATTCAAAGGTACTCCAAGTGTAATCATACATAGAGAAACAAAATGTGGCCATGTAAAAATGTTTGGACATAATTCCTATCAATGTATTTGAGGAGAAAAGGGGAGAATACACAAAGACAATCACCTTGGATGAATTGATGGCTATCCTCAAATAAATCTTGAATGAGAAATCGCATGGACTAGACAATTTCCTATTCAAATTCTACAAGGGCATGCTAGAGTTCAATGCATCAAACCTTCTACAAGTCTACTTAGGATCTTTAAGGAAGCAATCTCTTGGTGTTGGCATTAATTAGTGGCACATTAAATTTATTTCCAAGGGAGTAGACTCTAAACTCATCTCCAATTGGAGATCGATCACCCTATTGGATGTTTTTTAGAAGGATTTAACCAAAACATTAGTATTACAGTTGAAGCATATTTTTCCCAAGGTTATGAGACATTTGTAGATGAGCTTCATCCTAGGATGCTAAATTTTTACAAAGTCATTTTTTATTGGGAAGGCATGGCGTGGATAGATCCTTGATGGATATATTCTTAATCAAGATTGAATTTGAGAAATCTTATGATAGGGTCAAATGGCCCTTCATCATGTTCTTGCTCAAATTCCTTGACTTTATCCCTCTTCTCATTCAAGTGGTGAAAATATTATTTACAAAGCATTTAGCGTAACTTTTCGTCAATCCATGCAAGTATGAGGATGTTGGTTCATTATGATCTATCTAACAAGCTTTCCTTTTTCTCTATCCCTTTATTTGTAGGTAGAAACATTGGGATACCTTTTGAATGATAAAGTGGGTCTAGTCTTGATTAAAGGAATTGTCCTTGTTGAACCATATGAAGACCAGTTGGTGATGGGTATTTCATAGCTGATTCCTTTTTAGCTATAATGAAGGACCATTCTTCCTAAGACACCACCATGGAATTCCTTGATACATTTTGTCTTGCATCAAGTTTTACTATTTAGTGACATATTAAAACCTATTGTTACATGCATAATGGATGTATAGTCGCAAATTACTTGTGTCACGTCCCTACCCCTCATACCGACGATGGAGAGGACGCGGCCAACACACACTGCTATTGTCAAATGGGAAAAATAGCCCCATGAACATAAAAATACAAACATGCATTGGATTAAAAACATAACAGATGCATAAATCATTAACATGCATTAAATATGAATATATACACAAATGCATAGTGCATTCTATAGCAGAAGCACAACTCATTCGTTCAAACATTCAAGCATTCATATTAATTCCTAAAGCAAATAGTTTGCAGAGATTAAGCACAAGAATACTTATCTTGAAAAAAAGTTGGCCCGCAACTAGCTACGCCGCTGCAACGTTCCACCCAACCATAGGCCAGTGTGATCATCAATCTCTCGGGATCACTGCCACCCCCGATCTGGGCATGATTCCACAAGGCACTAGGGAAATAACAGGCTCACACATAGCCCAAAACCAAAACATCCACAGTCAAGCCAACACACTGTTGGGTTTCACAGACTGTCCAGCCAAGCCAATAAGAAATTGGGTTTTACAGGTTGCTAAGGCAACTAGCCAACAACACATGGGTTCCTTGGACTTATCCAGCCAAGCCACACTTGCATCAAACACATAGTCAACCCATTTAATTAAACACAATCATACACAACTATTGGATATGAACAAAAAGCTCCTGGGAACCAAAATGGAAATGGCAATTGGGGAAAACAACCCAGCATGAGGAAATACGTTTTCATGAAACATTCTGGGGCTTCGTAGGGGTAAAAACGACCTCATAAAACTCTCAGACTGCGGATCTATTCTCCCATCCGCTTGCCATTACCAAAAGTGGGATTTGCAATTACAACCGGCACAATAAAATGGGGAAAACATCCCTCTGTCATAAATTCAATTTTCCAGAGTCGTTTATGGCCCTAATGTGGCCAAAACGAATTCAAAAACACCCAAAATTCATGGGTCTCTTCTCCCACTTGCTGGCAACCCAAAAATGAGTTTCCCGGCTTGGATAAAACAAGAAAAATGCAGAAAAATGTGGAGAAGAACTCCCATATTTCTCACAGGGGAAAAAACGACCTCGTCAAACCCCAAATTGTGGCCCCTTCCTTCCCATTTTCCCTAGCAACACCCAAAATACATTCCGAGTATGGATAAGGGAAGGAAACGACAACTAAACCGTGTTGGAGAGAGCTCAGTCTTCTCCTGCTGCGTGAGGGAGACAAAACTCCATGAGGATGGGTGAGAAATGAAAGTCATGGGTGCATAATGGCTTGGGCATGCCTTCCCAAGCTTTTACTTGCCCCACAAGTCAAAAACACACTTCCCAAAAATGGGTGACTCCCAAATTCGAATTTGACCTCCATGTCTTTCCCATCCCAAGGAGATAACTTCTTCGACCACTCAGTAGATGTCTGGGCACAAAAAGACAAAAAGGGTAGTTGACAACTTTATGGGTTTTACCTTAGACATTTGGATTTTCCCCATAGGATCAAGGTTTGAATAATTCCCCCTCTCTATTCCTTGTGAAATCATGCCCCCATCTCTTTAACCTTGCGGCACGTAGCTAGTTGTGGTATTTTTATTAATTTGCATTTTACATGATGTCTCAAAACACATTGTGCCTGGCTAGCACATAAACCATCGACATCGATTTTAATTGCCGAAACATCAAATACTAAACCCATGGTGGGGCCTTTTCCTTGAGCTTCCACACCATGATTTAATACAATATTTACATCATATGCAATTTAATACCATGGGGTCAAAACCAGGGTGTTACAACTTGGCTACTTAGAATTGGGATTAGATCCAATCTAGGTAGATCTTGAGGTTCATAGGCATCTCTTTTTCCTTCTGGGCCTATCCTAGGGGAATTTGGGAGGTTGTTGTAAAGGGTGGAGAAGACGTTCGATAAATGTGTGACCAAACCATTGGGATTGACATCTAAGTTCTAGATCTATACCAAGGCTTTGGCCACTCCACTTGTTTACTACTCTTTTAGTGTTACAAGATTGGAAAAAAAAATCCTCTGCTACAACCTCCACCAATGGTCACGAATGTTTTAACAGAGGTTGCAATAGATAAAAATTATAACAAGAAAAACTTGGTGGCCGGATGTTTTACCGAATGCTTTTTTTTATCGGTGCATTTTTTTTAAAACAACTTCACCTGTGCGTTTTCTAACAAAAAACATTGGTGTTGTACATTTTATGGTATCCACATTGGTGCATTAGAAATAAAGAGCATCATATTTTCGTAATTTAAACGATGTGCCAGTGCTCGCATATCGATTATATGCACTGATACTGTAACACCTCAGTTTTGACCTCATTTGCATTAAAGTGTATATGATGTATATATTGTAATTAATCGTGGTGTGGAACTAAAGGGAAAAGCCCCACCATCGATTTAATTGTTTTATGTTCCGACGATTAAAATCGTTGCCGATGGTATATCGTGCTATCCGACACACATTAATTTTGGCCTCATGTAAAAATGCATTTTAATTAAAAATACCCACAACCAGATACGTCAATGCAGCCATAATGAAAAGGGCATGATTTTCCTAAGGATAAGGATGGGGAATTATTTAACCTTTGGGGCCAATAAGGAAAATCCAAATGTCAACAGGAGAACCCATCAATCAGTCAACTACTAAATTAAATTCTCTGGAGTTAGTTGGGGGCAGTTATTTCCTAGGAAAAACGTTTTGGATGGGTAGTGGTGTGTGGCAGGACTGTCAGTCCTTGCCCACACGCACACTCCACCAGGGAGCCATTCCTCCTCATGTGGGAAGGAGGAGCAGAGACCCGATTCTTCCATTTTTTCCCATTCTCACGCAGAGAAGACTGTTTTTCTCTCCTCATGCACATGTTTTGGGATTTTCCTAACGCAGAGAACTGGGAGAGCTGCCTTACCCTCACGATTTTGATGTGTGTATTTCTCTTCACGTTGTGGGTCTGGGCATGTGAATTCACCTTCACGCAGCTAAGAAATCGCTGCTGGTTTCCCCATGAATTTTGGGTTGCTATGGGTTCTTGTTGAGTTGTTTTGGCCAAGATAGGGCCAAGAACAACTCTGGAATCGAATTGCTCAGTCTGAGTTGTGTATTACCCAAGTTTCCATTTCGGTTTTGTTATGTGGTGTTTTCCTCTAAACCCCAGAGCTGTGAATTGTTGTGCTGGTTGTTTTGTTGTGTCTACACAAGATATTGGTCTTTAGGCTGTGTAGGAGTGGAAAGGAGTCTGCTTGACAAACCTAGTGTTTTGCAGGAGCCTCATAGACATAGCTAGAGGGATGGATCTCTTCTCTACACCTCTTGAATAGCACTGGAAGGGAAGTCATGTCCTGAGGGGCTATGCAGCAGAGAAGGGAATGATTCCTTGTGTTGGGTGTGTGTGGATGTCCTAGGAGTCAAGCTAGTTCTGGTGTAGGCATCCTTAGCTCTTCATTGAGCCCACTAGCTTAGCAGCTAGTGCTTCCATCTCATGATAACCTGATAAACCCAACTTGTTGGCTTGGTTATGTGTTGTTGTGTACTCTTGGTATGATAAACCCAACCATGTTGGCTTGACCGAGTTTTGACATATCTTTGGCTATATGTCGACCTGCTTAGTTTCCTTATTCCTTGTGGGAATCATGCCCATATCGAGGGTGGCAGTGTTGCTGAGAGATTAAGAAGCACACTGGCCTATGGTTAGGTGGGACGTTGTAGTGACATAGCTTGTTGCAGGGGATTCTTCTTCATAAGTTAAGTATTCTTTTGTTTAAATCCCTACAATTACATTTGATAATGAATTACAATGAACATGCTGAATGCTTGAATACATGGTTTTGCTTCCTCTGTATGGTAATAATGTATGCATGTTTTAGTTCAAAGCATTTCAATTTTTATTATGTGTATGTTCATGGGGCTAGTTTCCTGGGTAGTTAGTATGTCGATAGCGTCCTCTTCGCTAGTCGGAGGGTCAGAGACGCTACAGTGTGGTATCAGAGCTTCGTTGTAGCATGGGCCTCAATGGGCCATGAAAAGCAGTGACAGAGGCAAGGTTTCCCTCTGCCCAACAGAGGAAAAAAATGTGAAAGACAAGAAAATTTCAAAAAAAAATTCTAAGTAAGGAAAATATCGGATGACTTAGGCTGAAGTCCATTCGATACGTCAGCTGACTTAAGCAGAAGTCCATCCGATACATCGGATGACTTGAGCTGAGTCCATCCGACAAGGAAACCAAACAGAGAGAAAATTTACAAAAATTGTCTAAGTTTGAATTTTGCCGATGGTATCGGCTGAGAGGAGTTGAAGGTCTCTGTTGGGTGGAACTGATGGTCTCGGTTGGGATGAGCCGATACATTGGCTAACAACCCAAGACCCAACCGACAAGAAAAACGAAGAGGAAAATTTTGAAAAATTTTCTAAGTGTCAAAATCGTTGAAAGATGTTTGTTGAAGCCAGCCAATATGTCGGCTCAGTTAGCCAAAGGGCTGCCGATGACACCAGATGAGAAAATATGAAGGGAGTAGACACGACAATAGAAAAAGGAAGAAGAGAGGAAACATTCAATTTTTTTTCTAAGTATAGGAAATCTCAGGAATTTTTTTTCGATGTCACTCGGGAGAAGCTCTCCGAGGCATCTCGGAAGAAGTTTCCCGATGTGCATCGGAAGACAAAGGAAGATTGACCTGATGAGCATCGGAAGAAAAAGGAAGATCGACCTGATGTGCATTGGAAGACAAAGGAAGATCGACCCGATGTGCATCGGAATACAAAGAAAGATCGACCCGATGTGCATCGGAAGATAAATAAATATCGAGCCAAAGCATCAGAAGGCAAAGAAATATTGATCTGATAAGGCATCGGAAGAGAAATGAGGACTCACCTGATAAGGCATCAGAAGAGTTGTCAACAAGTGACCCGATACATCGGATGGCTTGTTGGGAAGGGATCCGATCAGATAGAAAAATCTGAGTTTTTTAGGGGATTTTTCAGTGGAAAAGCAGGATTCCAGTGGGATTTAGAGGTGCTGAAATGGTGAAAAATGGTAGTGATATTATGCACTAGATTGCGCAAAAGTCGAATATTTACAAAAAAAAAACAAGGGCGCTACCCTCGAACTGTCTTGCAGTGGCACAGGGAAGCCACAAGGGGAAAAGCCCCCTTGACCCCCGTTGTCCTCTTGAGATAGTCGTTCTTTGAGGAAGAAAATTCTGTGTTTTTGGAAAAGTTGTCATTGTATGATTTTTCCAAGAGAAGGTAAGAAATTCTGATTTGTATAAATGATATGCAGCTAACAGTTGTGTTACTAACACATTTTGTAGAATCATAGTCGCCTTCAAGGGCAGTATTCCAGGTAGTGTGGTTTGATAAGGTAGGTTGTGGTTCGGCCATGAGAACCCATGACAGATCTAATGCTCGGGACTCCTATGCTGCTATGCTGCTGAGTTTGACAGACTTGCAAAGAAAGATAGACTCTGGATAGGGTACAATAAAACCAGAAGGAAGTAAGACCAGTACCAGAAGAAGAAGAAGGACTGCTAGTAGAGCATCTGACTCAGAAGAATCTAGTGGGGAATCAAGCTCTTCTTCTCGCAAGGGCAAGAGAAAGAGGCACCATAGGGATTGCTCTTGGGATGAATTTAAGAAGGCTAAACCTCCTACATTTGACGATGAGGTAAATACTGGACAAGAGGATGAAGCTTGGATTCTTGGGATGAGGAAGTATTTCCAAGTTCAAGACTACTCTGGAAATATGAAGGCAAGGGTTTCCATAATCAATCTAAATGGAAGGGAATCCATTTGGTGGGAGCACTTCAAGCAAGTAAAGAGGATCAGTGAAAGAAGACTTAAGTGGAAATAGTTCAAGAAGTATTTCAAGTAGAAATACCTCTCTGACAGGTATTATGATGACAAAATTAAGGAGTTCGATGAGCTGAGATTGGGACAACAGACCATGGAAGAGTATGCAAATAAGTTATTGGAATTGTTAAGGTATGTCAGGTACATCAAAGATCAAAAAGTGAAGATCCAGCGTTTCTTGAGTGGATTGCCTCAGTCTTACAAAGACATAATTGAGTTTTATGAACCTAGAACTCTTGAAGAAGCAATAAGGAAAGATAAGTATTGCTATGAGGAAAGAAAAGGAAAACCTGATTACCATAAGACATGGAAGGACAAGAAGAATGAGAAGTCTGACCAAAGGAAGAAAGGTTTCAAACCTTCTAACTTCAGGAAACAGTAGAAGAAACTGTCACAAGCTAAGAAGAAGCCAACGAAAGTGAGGGGAGAAAGGCCTAAAGAGCCATAACAGAATAGGGGACCACTTCAATGTTGGAAATGTGGAGGACCCCACATGCGCATTAATTGTCCACTTGAGAATGAGAGTACAAGGATAGCTTATAACATTCAAGAAGCAAAAACAGTGGGTCAAGTAGCAAGGGCCGTTTCTAGGATTTATGCAGCACTGGAGGACCGCCAAGCGGATCACCAGTCAACTGTGGTTGAAGTTGTAGGTAAGATTGTTGAGCAATCTATTCCTATTTTGGTTGACCCTAGTTCTACTCACAGTTACATTACTCCTAGAGTAGTGGAGATTTGTGTTTTTAAGAAAGTAAAGCATAGCAAATCTTGGTTAGTTCAGCTAGCCACTAGAACTAAGAGAAAGGTTAGTGAAGTGGTATAGAAATGTCCATTGGTCATGAATGGATTGGTCACTTGTGTAGATCTGAATGTTCTACCACTTGGTTCCTATGATGTTCTCATCGGAATGGATTGGTTAGAAGCTCATAGGGTAAAACTTGACAGTTATAATAAGGCTTTCGAATGCATGGATGAATAAGGGAACCCAATAGTTGGAAGAGGCATTCCAAAGGTGATTTCTGTGAGGTAGATTTCAACAATGCAGTTGAAGAAGTCCTATAGGAAAGGTTGTCAGTTGTATGCAACTCATATTTTGAAGGCAACAAAGGATGAAACTCCTAGGCTGGAGGAATTTCATGTGTTGCAGGAATTCAGGGATGTGTTTCTTGATGAGATTCCAAGGCTTCCTCCAAAGAGGGACATTTATTTCACAATTGAACTTATGCCAGGAGTAACACCAGTGTCCAAGACACCCTACAAAATGAGTACACCTGATATGCTAGAGTTGAAGATGCAACTGCAGGAGTTGTTGGAGAAGAAGTATATCAGGCCGAGTGTGTCTCCTTGGGGAGCACCAGTTCTATTTGTAAAGAAGAAAGATGGTACACTCAGGTTTTGTATTGATTACAAACAATTGAACAAGGTTACTGTGAAGAATAAATACTCACTGCCTAGGATTGATGACCTCTTTGATCAAATGAGAGGAGCAAAGGTATTTTCCAAGATTGAATTCAGGTCTGGTTATCATTAGGTGAGAATCAAGGATGAAGACATTCATAAGACAACCTTTAGAACAAGGTATGGACATTATGAGTTTGTAGTGGTACCATTTGGTCTCACAAATGCACCAACTACATTTATGTGCCTTATGAACAGTGTCTTCAGCAGGTATTTAGACAATTTTGTTCTTGTTTTCCTTGATGACATTCTTATTTATTCTAAGAATGAGGAAGAGCATGAAGAACATTTGAGATTGACATTGCAATTTCTCAAGGAGCATCAGCTGTATGCAAAGCTGAGCAAGCGTGACTTCTATAGAGATAGAATTCAGTATTTGGGTCACATTATCTCAGAAGAAGGTATATCTGTGGACCTTGAAAAGATTGAAGCCATTATGAATTGTCCTACTCCAAGAAATGTGATAGATGTAAGATATTTTATGGGACTTGTAGGATACTACAGGAGATTCATTGAAGGATTCTCCAAATTTGCACATGCCATCACTTCTTTGCAAAAGAAGGGGATAAAGTTTGAATGGACATTGAGGTGTGAAGAAAGCTTCCAACAATTGAAGAATCTTCTCACTAGTGCACCAGTATTGAAAGTTGCAGACCCAAAGAAATATTTTGTGGTGTGTACCGATGCATGCAGACAAGGGCTTGGAGGAGTCCTTGTGCAAGACAACCACATGATATGTTATGAATCAAGAAAGTTGAAGGAACATGAGAAAAACTATGCCACTCATGATCTAGAACTTGCATCCATAGTACATGCTCTCAAGATGTGGAGGCATTACTTGATGGGAAGAAGATTTGAGTTAAGGACATACCATTGTGGTTTGAAGTATTTATTTGATCAGCCAACGTTAAATTCTAGGCAAGCGAGATGGTTGAAGTTTTTATGTGAGTTTGATTTCAAAATCAGGCACATAAAAGGAAAATAGAATAAGGTAGCTGGCGCGCTTAGCAGGAAGGTGCATGAAATGCATGTGGCATCTCTTAGTATTTTCCAATCAGATTTGAGGCAGCAGATTGTTTGTCATACTGCTGAAGATGAAATGTATGTGCAGGTAAAACACAAATTGTAGCAGCAAAGTCTTGAGAAGAGGTATGAGGGATATAAATTGGAAGAAGATGGACTTCTTAATTATAAAGGCAGAATTTATATTCCAAATGTAGCAGATATAAGGAGAGTTGTTATGGATGAAATACATCAAGCTCCATATTCTGGTCACCCAGGTTATCAGAAGACAATTGCTACGGCCAGAAAGCAGTGCTTTTGGCCAAGAATGAAAAAGGACATGGCTGAATATATTTCAAGGTGCATGAAATGTCAGCAGGTGAAGGTTGAGCATCATCCATAAGGTTTGTTACAACCTTTTCCAGTTCTAGAATGGAAATGGGGAGTTATTTCCATGGATTTTATGACAGGATTTCCAATGACTTGGAGACAACATGATTCCATCATGGTTGGGGTGGAAAATTTGACAAAATAAACACATTTTATACCGGTGAAGTATACACATAAAATTGATGACATTTCAAAGATCTTCATGAAGGAGATTTTCAAATTGCATGGATTTCCTAAGGGAATAGTCTCTGACAGAGATGTCAAGTTCACTTCCAATTTTTGGAAGGGGTTGTTTGTAGATTTGGGTACAAAGTTGAACTTCAACACTTCCTACCATCCTCAGACTGATGGGCAGACAGAGAGAGTCAACTAGGTGCTTGAAGACATGCTTCACATGTATGTGATGGATAAACCCACCAAGTGGGAAGATTACTTACACTAGGTAGAGTTTGCTTATAACAATGGACAACAAACATCCTTGGGGATGAGCTCCTATGAAGCTTTGTATAGCAGAAGGTGTAGCACACCAATGACTTGGGATAATACAATGAACAAGGTTGTGCTTGGTACAAAATTGCTCAAGGAGATGGAGCAGGAGGTTGTAAAGATCAGGCAGAATCTGAAAGCAACTCAAGATAGATAGAAAAACTATGCAAATAAGCATAGGGTGAACAGAGAGTTCAGTGTAGGGGATCATGTTTACCTCAGAGTGAGGGCAAAAAAGAGTTCCTTGAAGCTTGGAAGTTGTGCCAAGTTTTCACCTAGATATTGTGGGCTGTTTGAAGTGCTTGAAAGAATAGGGCCAGTTGCATATAGACTTGCATTGCCTGCTAACACTAGAGCTCATAATGTTTTTCATGTTTCTTTGCTTAAGAAATATGTACATGATCCTAACCATGTGATAAATTGCGATGCGATTCAGGTGGAAACAGAGGGACAGTTCCAAATCGACCCAATGCACATCCTCGACAGGAAGGTCACAATGCTCTAGAACCGAGCCATAGGGCATGTAAAGGTGCAATGGGAGCACTAAGGTCCTGAAGAGGCTACATGGGAGCAAGAAAATTCCATGCGATTGGCACATCCATTTTTGTTCAATTCTGCAGAGCACTGAGGCGGTACCAATGTAGCATTTTGTTCAATTTTGTAAAGCACCGAGGATAATGCTGTTGAAGGGGGAGGGGAATGTAACACCCCGTTGTTGACCCCATTTGCATTAAAATGTATATGATGTATATATTGTAATTAATAGTGGTGTGGAACTAAAGGAAAAAGCCCCACCATCGATTTAATTGCTTTATGTTCCAACGATTAAAATGGTTGCCGATGGTATATTGTGCTATCCGACACATATTAATTTTGGCCTCATGTAAACATGCATTTTAATTAAAAATACCCACAACCAGCTATGTCAATGCAACCATAATGAAAATGGCATGATTTTCCTAAGGATAAGGAGGGGGAATTATTTAACCTTTGGGGCCAAAAAAGAAAAGCTAGTTGTCAATAAGAGAACCCATCAATAAGTCAACTACCAAATTAAATTCTCTGGAGTTAGTTGGGGGCAGTTATTTCCTGGGAAAAACGTTTTGCATGGGCAGTGGTGTGTGGTAGGACTGTTAGTCCTTTTCCACACGCACACTCCACCAGTGAGCCGTTCCTCCTCATGTGGGCAAGAGAAGAAGAGACCCCATTCTTCCATTTTTACCCATTCTCACATAGAGACGCCTTTTTTTTCTCTCCTCATGCACAGGTTTTGGGATTTTCCTCATGTAAAGAATTGGGAGAGCTGCCTTACCCTCACGATTTTGCTGTGTGTATTTCTCTTCACGTTGTGGGTCTAGGCATGTGAATTCACCTCCATGCAGCTGAGAAATCACTACTAGTTTCCCCATGAATTTTGGGTTGCTATGGGTTCTTGTTGAGTCATTTTGGCTACGATAGGGCCAAGAACGATTCTGGAATCCAATTGCTCAGTTTGAGTTGTGTATTACCCAAGTTTCCATTTCGGTTTTGTTCTGTGGTGTTTTCCTCTAAACCCCAGAGTTGTGAATTGTTGTGCTGGTTGTTTTGTTGTGTGTACACAAGATATTGGTCTTTGGACTGTGTAAGAGTGGAAAGGAGTCTGCTTGATAAACCTAGTGTTTTGCAGGATCCTCATAGATAGATGTAGAGGTATGGATCTCTTCTCTACACCCCCTGAATAGCACTGGAAGGGAAGTCATGTCCTGAGGGACTATGCAACAGAGAAGGGAATGATTCCTTGTGTTGGGTGTGTGTGGATGTCTAGAAGTCAAGCTAGTTCTGGTGTAGGCATACTTAGCTCTTCAGTGAGCCCACTAGCTTAGCAGATAATGTTTCCATCTCTTGATAACCTGATAAACCCAACTTGTTGGCTTGGCTATGTGTTGTTGTGTACTCTTGGGCTAATAAACCCAACCGTGTTGGATTAACGGATTTTTGACATATCTTTGGCTATGTGTCGACCTGCTTAGTTTCCTTATTCCTTGTGGGAATTATGCCCAGCTCGGGGGTGGCAGTGTTGCTGAGAGATTAAGGAGCACACCGAACTATGGTTGGGTGGAACGTTGCAGCGACATAGCTGGTTGCAGGGCGTTCTTCTTCATAAGATACGTATTCTCTTGTTTAAATCCCTACAATTACATTTGATAATGAATTACAATGAACATGCTGAATGCTTGAATGTATGGTTTTGATTCTGCTGTATGGTAATAATGTATGCATGTTTTAGTTCAAAGCATTTTAATTTTTATTATGTGTATGTTCATGGGGCTAGTTTCCCAGGTAGTTAGTATGTCGGTAGCATCCTCTTTGCCAGTCGGAGGGTCAAGGACGCTACAGATACTTTTAAGCACAATAAACACACTAGTGCGATTAGTCACATTGTGCACACCGTAAAAAAATTATGGCTTTTACCACATGGTCATTTGATATAAGCGTAGTCGTGCATATTAATCATTGATACACATCAGTGCATATTAAACATTTATATGCACTGGTGCATATAAAACAATTATATGCACTAGTGCTTTAAACAAATATAAATGCATTGGTGGCACCGTCTGGCAAGTGAGAATATTTATTTTAAAATTCAATTGTGCATTTAATTAACATAACTACACTAGTGCTCCTGATTATTGTAGATGCCCCAGGTGCTCCTAATAATAGTATGTGCACCAGTGCTGCTAATTATGATAGATGCACCGGTGCATCTTCTATTACCAATCACACCGAATATGATTCTTCGAATACTGGTTACTGGCATTGCAACCAAATGTATCAATTTTAGTGATTGCATTTGTGAGTTTTACTAGTGTTTGAGTAGAGGAGCCAAAGCAACATTAGTTCTCAAAAGCACCACATATGATTATTTGAACAACAACTACTGACATTGTAGTGAAATATATATATATATTTCAAATTGAAATATCAAAGATACAAACATCAATTGTAATATTTAATCATCCATACATTAATTAACAATTTACTGTTTCATGTAACATTTGACAATAACATTGAAAAATGCAATTGAAGAAAAAAGTTTATTTTATTATACATCAATAACACTGCCTTTATCATTGAAAATATCACAATATAGAGATAACAATAATCAAAATGTCAACATGCATGTAATTGTTACACTTATTGGTAACTCATTGTTTTTCAATTTGGAGAGTATGTCCAATACATTATTATACAAAATGTCTAATTTTCACAGACAATTATTTCAAAATATTTAGCAAGTTACATCAGCTTGCATTGATATCAAAATTAAAAATGGATCATCATTCTTCGCTACAACTTCTATCGGTGCTCGAGCCACTTGCATCATTTGGGTTATTTCGCTAAATTTTTTGTTGATTGGCTCAATTGTTGTCCTCTTCTAGTTCAACTTCCATTTGCAAACATAAAAATAAAGTGTATTGAGTGTATCTACATTACTAAGAATAATGATAAATAAAATATATAGTATACATGAATGTAAATTGAAAAGCGATGTACTTGCCATGTACTTGCATAGAAATAAGTGAGTCATGAATGATACACATTCCTTCAAAACCATGTCTCAAGCCTTCAATCAACAAGTCTTATGTTGGCTCCACTCCAAACTTTCTTTGCTGCAAGTTTCATGCCTCGTCACATTAATTAATCACAGATTTAATATAAATTATTTGTATTAATTATAAAATGACAAAAGTAAAAAGATATAGATACTTATAAAATCCATAATTAATTTTTGATACACCAACATATACTCACAACCCTTGCTTAATCCAATGTTAATCAATTCATTTGACGGTTCTTGTTTGTATGTTAACACTTGTTTGGAGACATACAAGGATTGGCAGTGAAAAACAAATATGCAAATGATCACAACCACTATGCAATCTTAATTTTTATAAGGAAACCACAAATACTCACAAATTTTTCTATCAGCCCCTTTCTTCCCTTGCCGTACTGCCTTGTGTGATGATTGGGTTCCATTTTCTTTCCTTTTCTGCAATAACAATACACTTGAAAATGGATACTTAATGATGAATTGATTAATTAGATTTACACAATCCTAAGAAACAATGATTTCATACATTTGAAGCACGTTGCTGTTGAGATGGCTCCTCTTGCGATGTAATTATGTCTATTTCCTTGACCATCTCCTTGTACACTTTTTTGGGCACCCCTATTTGCACATTTCACATATCACCTTGTTCATCCTTTGGGATTTTCATAATCTTTTTGGAAATGTAAACTGATTGCATTAATAAATTTTTATGTTGATATGAAAAATAAATAATGTAGCAGAACTAAATTTTTAGACGGAATGACGCTTTGTAATAGCCATATAAACAAATAATTTCTACATAAACATGTATAGGAATATCACCTTTTTAATGCTTCTTTTTTGTTGTTGTATGTTTTTTCTGTAGCAAGTATGACAAGTCTCATTGACCATTGCTTTGGGAACGAGTCTTGTAGTTTACATATGATCTGTTTTTTTTAATTGTTTGATTGGTATTCATATTGTAAGTGGAAAGCACGTTTGTACGTTCTTTACACTATATCCCTCATAGTATTATAAAATTCTTTTCCCCTTCTATTAACTTCCAATACCACTCCAAATGATCTAAGGACCAATTGATCATCATTTGCATCTTCCATGATTTTTTCTTTTCTTATGTTGACATTGACTCTTGTTGTTGTCAGTCCCTGCATAACATTCAACATATGTATCTTAGATAATTTGAAACATATTAGTGAATAATCATAACTACATTACTACTCAAATTTAATTAAATAATTCATATTCACTTAATTTTTACTCACCTGATTCATCCCTTTGCAACCTTTCAATCAATTACGCTCTTCTTGACTTAGATTGGTAAGAATCTTATCAAGCTTCCTCATTTTTTGGCTTTGCATTTCACACATTAACAAATACATATTAGTGAAATTTACAAATAATTAAAATAAATTAATTTCAATACAAAAAAAATTAGAACTACTTTCCTTCTTCGTAACCTTGGATGTGCTTCCACCACATTGACCGAAATTTTGTTCATGGAACTCATATCATGCATTTTTATCAATAAACAACATGGACCATTAAATACAAAATATATTGAAATATTATCGAAACAAATTACATACCTTAACAAAAAGAAAACAACTCTGGAAACAATGAGTTTTATAAATTCAGGTGTACCGATGTGTATACATATATATACACACTGGTGTGTTTAGTCACATAAACACACCAGTTTGTTTATACAACTTAGAAACACCAATTGTGTACTTTGTCCTTGAATCAAAATTTTGGTTGTACATCGGTGCAACATACCAACAGAACTGCACCGTGCACACCATTCCACCATTACCGATGCTATTTTGTATAAACGCATCGATTTTAGATAACCGTAAATGAAAATTGGAAAAACATTGCCTCTACTACACGCATGCCGATGCGTTTAGGAAAACAAAACACACCAAATTTGATGCATTCATTTTTTTTCAAAATAACAAAAAAAATTGGGGCCGACTTGTTACAGTCTTGATCCAAATAGTGAACCCATATTTCCCTACGATTTCTATATATATTCATAAATTCAGCAAGTCTAAGCTCCCTAAAAGGTGAAAGCGTAATTTTGCAAAACAATAGAGGGATTTAAACCCTAATATAAAATTTTGTAGCCACAACAAACGAAAAGAAGTACATAGAAGAGAAGGGTTGCAACATTGAAGGTAAATATGAAGTTTTTTTTCCTAAATCTACTTGATTTCTAAATAAGATAATAACATCTACAATATTACTTACATGAAATTTTTACTACGCAGGGTTCTGTCACATTCAACATACCTGACATATTTCGATCTTTAGAGTAATCCAGTTGGTTCAAATACCTCCTGCGTAAGTCCTTATTTGAAATCTCTCCCTTGATATTTTTGGCAAAGAATGAATTAATATTTAGGTTTTTTGCTTTTAAAGACATTCGCTTGAATAATTTGTGCGATTTTTTTTAAATTTTCAACTTTCGACATTTTGGTGAACCCGACTCTATAACGCACCAGTGCATCAACACGTAATACCCACCGATATCCTGCAGCTTCAAGGATCAAGACAATGCACATATACTTGTTGCGTGCATTGGTGTAGTTGTATTTAAATAACACACCATAGTGCAAATAGCTGAAAAATGACTGTATAAATATCTGCTACCGATTGTAGCAGATATTTTCTACTACAAGAGCTTTTGCAGAGGGTAAAAGTTCTCATATATCAGTGCGCCTATATAGATAACACACCGATGCATTTGTATATATGGAACACACCGGTATGAATACCTATGTATAATGCATGTATAAATATCCACTACCAAATGTAGTGGATATTTTCTTTTGAGGATTTTTTCGCAGAGATTATTTTCACGGTGCGTTTATATTTATTGCGCACTGGTGCATTTGTGGAGTTCGAGCGCACTAGTGCATGTATATTTAAATGGGTGCATCGCTAAAAAAAATTAATGTCGGGTTTTTGTGTTTCCACCTAAAAATATATATTCATGTCAAGTTTTATTCTATTATTCAAAGACAACAATTACAATATTTCATAGTATATATATGTTGCTTAAACTCACATTGTTTAAGCATAATGGTTTCTAAACTATATTGAAAGTTAGATTAGAATATAGTTCTTGAAAAAAGTTTAGGATTGTATAGACACGTTTGAGTTGTTTATTTAGCTCAAATGTAGGGATACAAATTTGTAGTATCAAATGGCCAATTCTTCAGATTCCAACTCATTCCATCATGTTCAAAGTTCGACGAGTTCTCCCTTTCCATCCCCAATAAGTTCAGTTTTTATTTATATTTTGATTATTTATTTGAATTTATGTTACTTATCCATGTGAATATGAAATTATATAAATTTATTCTTTATTGCAACATCCTGATTCAGGTTCGAGGTCAGATGCACAAGACATTCCAACGGTTCCAAAATATCATAAGCTCTTATCAAGAGAAAGATACTGCAAGCAGTTCGTAGATGAAAATGGGCATCCACTTTACCCCACAAATTGTAACATGTCATCTTCAAGTTGCAATTCGGGTTCAACTACGATAATTTGTCATGAGTTAGAATTCTTTTATGACACCCCAATAGTTTGTGTTTGTTCAAAATGTCAAGGGTTGAAGGAGAACCCTCAAAGTGCCCCACTCACCCATTACACCAATGATAGATCACCCAATGTTGATGGTCTAATACCCCCTACTGCAGCAAAGAGTCCAATAAGTGATATAGAAAAGACACATGAACTCTTCCCTATGCTCTTTTTTGAAAAAGTTGGAAGCCAAAACAACTATGTCTCATCCTAAATTGACGAACCCATTTTGTTATGTTTAGTCAACTGAAATTTCTAGTGATCCAAAGTATGATTTGAATGTCACCCAACCCATATTTACTAGAATATCCAAAAAGTTGCATGAGTTGAGAGCAAAACTATCCAGTTACACATCGATGTCTGTCCAATTGTTGGAGGGTAGCGATGATTTCTCCCTTCCTGTGAATTTGCAAAGTCTTACAACCACTCTTTGTATGGGTCTTGGCAGTCTTCTCTACCCGTGCCTGATGTTGGGACATAATTCTCCTTTTGAG
This sequence comes from Pseudotsuga menziesii, assembly GCA_001517045.1. Taxonomy (NCBI): domain Eukaryota; kingdom Viridiplantae; phylum Streptophyta; class Pinopsida; order Pinales; family Pinaceae; genus Pseudotsuga; species Pseudotsuga menziesii. The sequence continues at coordinate 332,964 of LPNX011024315.1, forward strand.
GTAATCGTTTTATGATTGCAAAGTCTAATTGATGTTGCAAATATTGGGTAGTTTATCCTTTCACATGCACTTTGTTCCTCCCAAACAATTGGTAGCACTTATGCCATTTTGCAGTCCTATCTATTGTCGGTATGGGTACTTGAATATTGTTAAATACAAGAATAACATTTCCATGTATAGTATGTGCATGAATGGTTATATTTCTGGAAACTTTAACAGGAAGAACCTATTATATATAGATGGTCATCCACACACTCAAGGGAATATTGCAGAGTTCATAAATAGTTATGGCTCCTCTTTATTTTCTGCAAATTGTTCATTCGATGAACACTTCAATGACCATGATTTCTTTATGAAAAGGAAAGCGTCAAGATTTTTTGTTGTACATGCAATACACAGTTTGTTTCCTGGTGACAAATTGTTAATAAAATACAACTTTTGTAGACCACCAACTCCTCATTAGAGACGTCTCACATTGGGATTGCCCTTAGATGTTCCAATGGGGTGTATGACAAAAACATTGATTAATTATATTTTTCAATTTACGATGGGATACATGTTAATCCATTGCTTAGTTTGAAATTATGTTTTAAAAATTGTTAATTTAATTTATAAATTGAATTTGAAAATGTGTTGCTCAATTTTTATTTTCTATATATAATGTGGAATTCATGTTAACTTATCGCTCAATCTGAGCGTTTGTTTTTTAAATTGTTTTCATCTTCTCCGTTTGTATTGGAAATGATTCTCATGCTTCTGAAATAATTGTTTTGTATAATAATAGATCAAACCAATTACATTGTGCTTAATAACTTCATGGATGTATTGTTCAATATTTTTAAATAAGGATTCAGATGATGAATGAGTTTCCTACCATCTTCCGTTGCACCCAAGTAGAATGTCAAATCAAGAGAAGGATAAAAAACAATGCAACTTGGAGATGAAGCATACCAAACATGGTTGAATCAACCATGTATTTAATTTCCACTGCGTCCATCCTCACTGATTAGGAATGCCTACAGTGATAGCAGTTCTTCACTTGTTGGAAATGGAGGCAATGAATTAAATGTTGGTATGGATGAGTTATTATGACAAATGAGTGCCATGGATGCAGTGTTGTTTCATACATTCCAAGACAATGATTTAGGAGATGACGCTAGTATCACTGAAGCATTCCTTGAAAGCCTTAAAACGACAAATTCTACAACTCTCTTTGAACCTGGATGGTCAATTTCTATACAATTGGGGACGACAATGTTAATGCACAACTTGAAAGCAGAGTATGGCATGCTTGACGCGAATATCTCAACGATGTTGAGGTTAGTGACCACCAACTACCTTATATTTTGAGAAATCTTGTTACACAAATATGATCAATGAAAATGGTCGATTTTATGAACGTTAAGTGACATTGTACATTTGTATTGCCCACTAACTACATGTTATTCAAAGATAAGGTACTTCTGAATGATAATATATTGCTTGGAAGCTGGAAGGAGGAAAAGGAAATATTGACAATATTGGGTGTTGAGTACATATCATATCATGCATGTTCCAATGATTATATTTTGTATAGAGGTGAATATGAATACAAAGAGATATGTGCAAAATGCAGGCATGACATGTACACAAAATTGAATAACAAGGCTAAAGCACATGGTCCTCCTCATAAGATATTGAGGCACATGCCTATAATCCCAAGGATTCAAAGGCTATTTCATTGCAAATAATTAGCTATGTTGCAAGGATGGAATGCATCACATCAAAGTGAGGAAGGAGTATTGCGAATCCCAACATATTCAATATCCATGAAGCATATAGAGGATAGATGGACCGTTAAATTCAAGGGTGAAGTACATGAATTTAGATTGAGCATAGCCATTGATGGCATCTTCCTGAACCCATATTCCCAACAAGACAAAAAATATATTGTTTGGCCTGCAGTGGTGATCAATAACAATACCCCCCCATGTTTGTTCGTAAAGAATAACATCTTATGTTGGCTCTTACAGTCCATGGCATAAGACACATGAAGAATATGGATGTTTACCTGTGACCATTGATCAAAGAGTTTAAGACATTTTTGGAAGGGTTACATGTTTACGATGTATCGACACACATCCCATCAGAGAGGTGTTTTATGTTGTATGGAATATGTGCGTACACCACACACGATTATCCAGGGTTGGGAGTTTGCTTAGGTAAATATGTTGTTTGATTTGTTTATATTCAAAGTATTTTTTTGGCATATTTAATTCATTGTGACTATATTGATCTTAAACACTGGCAACATGCTATGTATACTATAACAATGTTGGTCTTGTAACAAAAGGTTATCATGGATGTAAATGTTGTAGACATTATATTAATCCTAGGTGGTCCAATGACCTACAAAATCTAGTGTACAACTTCTCAAGGGTATTCCTCCTAGAAAAAACACCCTTATAGAAGAGCAACATCTGCTTTCAATGGTAAACCAGAGAGAATCCAAACGCCTAAAATAATGACACCAACTAAATGGATTAGGGCATATGACAAAGAGAAGGAGAAGTAAACTGCATAGATGTTTGATTCAAATGGGGAACCTATGTTCAATGATCCCGAATTCTTTGACAACTATGATGAGAAAATTACTGAGGGGATGAATAATAAATTGATATTTTATGAGATCCCATATTGGGAGCATCTTAATATTTCCCACTTACTAGATCCCATGCATATATTTAAAAATTTTCATGTTCTATGTAGCATCACATATCATCCAAAAAACATGACAAGTTGAAAGTCAGGAAATATCTAATTTCTTCAAATACTAAAAAGAGGCATTGGCCAAGACAAGAAATTAGTGGAGAGGGCCACTCTTTTTCATATAAAAAGGTGGTGTCCCATGGATTTTGAAGAAATAAGATATGAATTTGGAAAAGTAAGTTATATTGGGCGTGAAGGAGCCCTCTTGTTATGGTTCTTCTCTACGACGGTACATTAGTATAAATGAAAAGTTGATGGGATTGAAATCACATGACCATATCAACCTTCTAAGGGTACATATAATGTCCAAAAAATGATTTTATTATTCTTTTGTATGTTTTACCACACAAGGTAAAATGAAATTAATTATTTGTTTACTTTGTAGTGCCATTATCTGTTGTTTGTGCATGGGTTTGTGAACCACAACTTTCCCGATGACCTGCGGTGTGCCATATCTAGGCTATTTGCATTTGTACAATGGATCATATCAAAGGATATTAGTTTATGAAGTTGTATTAGTTGGGGCGGTCTCATGTCACTGGATGTTCTTCTTGGAGAGGTACAAGAAAAAAATGAAGGGATTTGTTTGGTAGAGAAAAAACCCGAGGGGTCTATAGAAGAGGAGTACATAGTAAATGAGTTGTTCTATTATGCTAGTGAGTACATCAAGCAAATCGACGACACACCAGATGCAATGATTTAGGATGATGAAAGTGGCGAGGACATAAAGTAAGGGAAGTTAATAGAAATGAAAGGAAACAAGCGCCTGATAAGGAGTAAGTCACTTATATTTTGATCTTCACATTTCCACATAGTAACTATTCACAACAAACTTCAAAATCTATATTGCATCCCATACATACTGAATGTGGTTTTGTTTCCATGAATACAATAGCAATGATGCAATCAATAAATTCATTCTTTATAATCCAGAGGCAACATAATTGTGGGTTGCATTGTATGAAGAGAAGAGGAGGAAATGGGACATTGCCAAAAAATAATTTAGGCAGTTGCACATTAGAAGTATGTCTTTTCCGGATCATTTAAAAGAAAATATGCCAATGATTTGTCCCAACAGTTGGGTTGCATACCAAGTCAGAGAGAAATATGGTGCATCCAGTCGTTACCCGCCTGAAGAGGAGGATGCGCTAAACATTGGGATCATGTGTAGAAACTCCGTAATAAAATATTTATGTATATTTCTAACATTATAATGCAACTTTGAATTATAACATCTATATTTAATATATTGATGTTTTGGTTTTTAGATGTATGGCACCATCATTTGTTAACTTTTCTCCCAAGTGCATTCATTCCCATCTATGTGGGCATATGGAGATCATTTTAGCACCGTGTGGTGCTGATGATGGGCATGTTACACACAACTATGGAGTGGAAGTCGAGTTCAACCAATCTAGTCATGCTAGACACCGTGATCGAAACATGATAGGAGGGATGTTGGGTTATGTCAAAAAGATATAAAAGATCATTCAAGTGGACTTCTCATCTTTCCAATGTGTTATTTTTAGGTGCAGGTGGTGGGACACATTCGATATGAATATTGTGGTAGTGGGTTGACATGTATCAACCCTAAGAAGATGTGGGATGAAAGTAAGGGGCCTTGTGTTTTCCCAAAACACTGCAACCAAGTGTTATTTTACCCATATGTGTTGGATAGAGATTGGTGGTTCATATTAAGACACGACCCTAGATCTAAACATGTTTTTGAGAACAACAATGTTAGCATGCCAATCGAGGAAGATAATGTGGGAGATGGAAATATAGATTGATATGCACATGTTTTATTTCATCATTTACATATTGAGATATCATTTTGTTACTGTTATCTTTGATTGTCTAATTATATTGTTTGGTTTTCATGTTACGATGGTGGAAATATAAATTTGATTATTGGATGCAATGACTTTTAAACAATTTCAGTTGGTAAACAACCAATATGATGCAGAATATGATTTATGACTTTGAATTATGGAATGATTAGATGTCATTGTCCAAATTACTCGTATTATGTCTTATGTATACATATAAATACACAATGAAAACAACTTACGTGATTTAATTTTAATTTATTTTTGTGACAGTAAAGGCTAACATATTCTTTCGACCTTGAAGGTTTTCTCTAATTTGTATATTAATATTGCAATAATGCTTGTATTTTTTCATGTTTTTGTTATGAATAATGTCAAGAATTATAATTGCATTAATTTATGGCATTTCTGTTAGATTAATGTAATGTTTTTTTATATGATTAGATTAAATTCAAATAATTTATGGCCTTGATAACAATGAATTAGTTTATGACCTTGATAACAACGTAATCTACAAGAAAAGTTAAGGTGCTCTACAATGACTTGATTTATGGCCTTAATAACAATGCAATTTACAAGAAAATTAAAGGTGGTCTTTAATTTCTCCTTCAATATTTGAATGTTTGTATTTCTTGATTATAATAAATTATAATGCTAAGAATTATAATGGCATTAATTTATGACACTTTTGTTATAATGTTTGCAAATTTTGTTTGAATGGAAACAATAGAGAAAAAATGGCTTTAAGTAAATATGTTATATTAATTAAGTTGGATTGGATTTTTGAATCTCTATATTTCTAGGAGGTTGAACTCCATCTTAGAATTGGTTGAGACAATAAGGATGTATTATACAAAGCAGTTAACAAATTAGATGTATGCTTAATATTTAATCATGACCTTATTTTATGGTTTGTAAATATGTGTGTAGTTTTGATTTATAAATTAAAGCCATGGTTGTTTATGTCACTAAATTATTTGAGATACGTATCGATATAAATTAATTGATTTACATTTGTTTATTAATTTAAATTTATAATAACATAATCCTATGTTAATCTAATAATATAACTAACTAACATGAATCTATACTATTTTAGAAATTAGATATATTCATTGCCAAACTCAAATTTCATGAATACTTGATATCTTAAATTTTGCATAGGTTTGGAATCATTATTCGATTAAAAAATATTCTAATGTTATTAAATAAAATTTGCAAATATTATATTAGCAAATTAATACAACAATCCTTTAAAAATAATAACATTATTACATCAATAATCTATGAGATGTAGAACAGTTGGTGGCGATGTATGGTTAAGACGCCACCTAAGCGGAAAGGCCGCCGATTCAAATCCCATAGATACCAAAAATCCAACCATGTTAAGGGTTGGTGCGGTCTAGGCTGGGTGCGATCCCCAGGTGATTTGACGGATTAGATGCCCCTGGTTCATGGTAACTTAGCTAATGGCAAACTTGCTAGTTAGGGGGTTCTTCCCATTATCCAACAAAAAAAACATTATTTTTTTTTAACAAAAACAGAAAGAGGGGTTTGTATTAACAGGCTGTGCACAGCCATTCATTACATTTCCGAAGGGAGGTATATAGCCGGGATGGCACATAGACAGCAAGCCATACAAAGTCTATTTCCCAAAACAGAGGGCAGAAAATTTCTTCTGAACTGCAAACTAAACGAGTTGTAAAAACCCTCACGAACTGACTACATAGCAGAGTGCAAAAAAACTTCATTCATACAAAATTTTGAAACTAAAACCCCTAACTAAACTGAGAGAAAGACAGACAATGAAAATCAGTTGCCTCTAAGCTGGCGAGGCTGCTGTACTGATTCTTCTTCCATGGGCTGGGAGGCTGAAGCGTTAATTCCATTTACCCTGCTCTCTTGGTTCATTGAAACAAGCCTTTGGAGGTCGACTTCAATACGCTCAACTCTGCCCAAGAGTTCACGCAGGTTGCTATCCAAATCTTCGGTGCGGGCTCCATTGTCACTGACATCCTGAGAGATCCTGCAAATAGTCTCGCTCATCCCCTTTATTTCCTTGGCTGTGTCTCTATTCTCCTTCACCCCTATGGCAGTCAGTTCATAAACCCTTTGAAGGTTCTTCATAAAATCCTGCATTCCGAGATTATTTCCCAAGTGCGCCATAATACCAAGGTCGGACGGAATTGCCAGGCGAGACAGCCGATACTGCAATGCTTGCTGATGACCTGACTCACTCTCGTTTTCAACCTGAGAATCACTTTCCCAAAGAGCGGAATGGTAACGATACTGATAGAGGGCCAGCTGATGATTTCCTTCGACAGTGGCTTGGGTGAGGGGCTGCACTGGCCTAGAAGAAACCTGAGGGCTCCCAATACCAATTACATCAGCTTCTTGCAGAAGGAGGGAGGGGGCTGTTGACAGACCCTCATCGAAAACAAGAGGCGAAATAATGCTGGAGTTCGACATGGAGGCAGAGAAGGAAGAGCCTCGATCGTGCGAGGATAAGGGAGACTTAATTGAACGCCGAAGGGGAGTTAAAAGCTCATCAGCTGAGGGGAGAAAGACTGAACACGCGGCCATCACCAGGGATAAGACAAGACGGGGAAATAAATGCTGGAGGCCGCCAGAACGATGGGGAGGGTGACGGCTGGATGGGAGGGAGAAGCTAGAAGAGGGGGGCCGGAAAAAGGGAAGGAGAGGGAGAAAGAGGGAAGGAAAAGGGAGAAGGGGAAAGGAGGGAGGAGGAGGGAAAAGGCGAGAGAGGGAGGTAACCAAAGAGCTTAGGTAGGATAAAACCAAGGTCACTATACGATACTTCTTGAGAGGGTGGAGATCCTCTTCGACAGCTTGCTTGTTCTTGATTTGATGATGGTTCCTTATGATCCTCTTCATGGAATAACTTTGAAGATGGGAAGATCGTCATCCTGTCTATAATGGCCTTGAGGGAGACTAGCTCCTACATTGGCCATCGCATCTGCGTCTTTGTTGATTTGGCGAAGAATGTGGTAAAATTCAAAGTGCTGGGACTGAAGAAGTTGAGCCTTTTTAAATAATCTACGGCATTTGATGTCTCCTGTAGGATACCCATGGATCATCTTATAGATGACATGTCTTGAATCGCCGAAAACCAGAACTTTTTGGAGATTTTTGGTCCGAATGAGTTGTAGACCCTGGAGCAGCGCCATCCATTCTGCTTCATTATTAGTTCTCGATCCAAGTCCCCAAGCGAATCGATGTTTCACTTGTCCTCCGGGATCCACTAGGATCCCACCCGCACCTGCCGCCCCTCCAACAAAAAAAACATTATTACATCAATAATTAATTGCAATTTTTTGAACACTAGCTAGATTTAAACCTCATTTTTAGAAGGTATAAAATGTGTTCCTTGAATGTGGACTAAAGTTATATTATATAGTGACTATCATCATGATTAACAATAATTAATAAGTTTGGAGAATGCAACATTTGGGTTTACAATTGAGAGAAAAATGGTGTTCTTTAATTAAGTATATGACTTTTTTCTTATTAGAGCTTTGATATTTGTCATTGTAAAGTGAGTTATTGTCAAAATATATAAAATGTTTAATGGTAAATTGATAGGTCATATTGATGTTCATATTTACATTTTTTTTGTCATGTTCATATTGATATATTATAATAATATTACATGGTGATACTTGGTTTTTTGTTATGATGTTTGTTAATTAGAGTTATAACTTAAACAATATTCATTTATGTTTATCATTTGAATATATAGTTAATTTATACGTCACAATCATCAACACACACACACACACACACACACACACACATACATATATGATCAACATATAGTTGTAACCAAATAAACCAGCATAGATCCAAATCCTAGGCTCTATCAAGTGCTGAGAAGGATCAAACCTTTCGAGGTGCAAACCTCTTATTAAGTATTGCACTCAAGGAGTTATTGATTTGATTCAAACCAAAAGTCACATTTTTTATTATTTAAGGTCGACATATAATATTTTTATTATTAATATTTAATATTATTTATGGTCGACATATAATATTTTTATTATTAATATTTAATATTATTTATGGCCGACATATAAATTTTTTTTTATTTTTTATTTTGTTAAGAACGAACATTACAACATCTCCCCCATACATGGTTTTAAAACCATGTGCAAGGCCCTCCTAAAACCATGGGTTGTTTGAGAGGCCTTGCACATGGTTTTAAAACCATTTGCAAGGCCCTCCTAAACCATGTACAATAAAACCATGGGCTATTTGGGACAAGGCCAACATTTGTTTTTGCGGATAATTCAATTTTAAATTTTTATTGTTTTGTTATGTAGGAACATTACAACATCTCCCCCATATTAAGTTGTTTTTGTGGCCGACATTTAATTTGGCGGATAATTAAAATCTTATTTTTTATTATTTTGTTAGTAACAAACGTTACAACATAATATCGACAAACGTTACAAGATCTTCCACATAACATTACAAGATCTCCCTCATCATGGACTGTAGAGTGCCTCTCGGCGCAATAAATTACTATATATGCATAATATTATGACAAATATTACTACATTATTAATAAAATTACAATAAATTATAATATCCATAGAAAATAGATAAGAATAATTTGAACACCAACTATAATTTTTTTTATTACATAAACATAATACTATGGAAAACTATAAAAAATTATAAACATGATATTATGACAAATTATAGAACAATCATAAATCACATAGATGCCACAAATCCATCTATAATTTACAATGCAATTTGTGATGATTTTGTTGACTAAATAAAAACTTGGTGATTTAAAGACCGACATAATTTTGAATAGTACAAAATTCTTTTAGTACATAAGCATACAATCATCATCATTTTCAACACTGGCAAACATAAACATCACGGTCATGGCATCATAAACATAAACATAAATATAATCATACTAACATATTCATAACCATAATTTTTATCAAAAACCTATATGCACCATTGCCATTTTCACGACATAAACATAAACATACCATTATTATCATTATCAGCATCTAAGGAACATAAAAATAAACACTGCCATATATGCCATCATACTATGAGGTGGATGAGATGTCGAAGGTGGAGGGGAGGAGGGGGAGGATGAGGATGATGTGAAAAGGAGGAATCCAACTGAAAGCATGCATTGAAAACATGTTACATCAAGAGCCTCATATGATGAGGAATAATCCTCCATATCTCTACAATCTCAGGGTCATCATGAATCTCATGCAATTCCACAGGCTGTGCACCTACATCAACCAACAATATGGGCAACTTGTCTGCCACATCCTGTATATATATATCCCGAGGCCTACATGGATGGTGGCCAGAATGTCTACCAACCACCTCATGTGGGTCGACCTGATCCTGCCTCTCCATATCCTCATCATCATGAGCGGGAGAAGGCGCCCAACCTCTACGTCAAATGTGCCAATATCTGTAAAATATATAATACANCCCCTCATGTGGGTCGACCTGATCCTGCCTCTCCATATCCTCATCATCATGAGCGGGAGAAGGCGCCCAACCTCTACGTCAAATGTGCCAATATCTGTAAAATATATAATACATAATAATAACTAAACAATTTCATTAAAAAAATTAATATTTATAACATATTTCATTTGTATTAAGTACGAAGAGAATAAAATGCAATTGTAGTAATTTAAACATAACATTAATATTACCTCTGTCATAAGGTGGCTCGTCTGCTATGAACATGATCTTTGGGAAGCCTCTCCGATCCATGCTGACATATGGATATGGAACCATGTCAAGTGCATGGTCATCCTCATTGGCTATCATCTCCAACACATATGAGGTGATCCCAGAAGGGAACTCAAGTTGCCCTGTCTTGGGAATCGTCTCCCCCCCCACATGCACATACACACCTTAGTTATCATCCTAGTAGGTAGGCGATCAAATGATGGTCTAGTGGCCGAAAAAATCTCAAAAAATAAATTGAAAAGATCTGAACCAAAAGGGAAGTTGGACCTCCCATTAATGACTACAAGACATCTACCCAAAGCATAACAAAGCTGCCACAAAAAATGGCATACCACCTAATTCATATAGGTATCTACATTAAAGAGTCAACATAATACAATAAGGGGAAACTAATGCGCTTCCCATCAGAAGTGGAGTGTTCCAATGTCATAATGAGAAGAGAGAGGCACCTAACTTCCTCTCTACCGAAATCATATATCAGAAGCTTCCCACCGGTCACCTGAAAATTAGATGGATGGATGACCGCATTACTAATATATCTCTAAGAGTAAGCTAGTTGAATCTCTGCCGCAACACTAGCTGGGACATCGGGGAATTGGGGTAAATAATCTCCTCTTCTATATAGCCCAATGATGAAATAAATATCCTCTTTAGTGGGCTGGAACCACTGACCACCACCAACATAAAATGCCTTCCTACAGTAATCCCAACATCAGATCAACTGGCATAATAATGCACTGTTTCCCGTATGGGATGTAGCCTCCTGATAGAGATTTAGGAGGCCAACAATCCTTAATATATCTCTAGAATGAGAAGTAATGGGGCGAGGGTACAAATCCCTCTCCTTCTCCCTAGCCTCCCAAGCTCTGACCATGTTATATTGGTCAACTTGCTCACAATCCTGTTGAGCAGCATGTCACCGCTCATGTCTTTGTATTACATATTCCATACAATTAAAATAATATTTATTAATTTAAACAATAATTTTTTGCGAAAAAATAAAAAATTACAATCAATGTTCCATAATAATAAAAGCACACAGTATGCGGTGCTTTATTTTCAAACATGCATCGACTAAAGTGCTTTTCCACAATAATACCACACTGATGATATATTTAACATTGTTAAAGTTGTTGAAAGTGGTGAGTCAATTATTTTATGCACATCTACAATTTGTAATATTGACATTATAACTAAGCGTCTAAATCATATTAATGCACTGATGCATCTCACTTTATGAGAGCATTGTTATCTATTTTCGATAAATTTAATTATGGTGCAGGGATTTCACGTTAGAGCACCATCACCGGTACACTGACGTGGAATGGGTGCATCAACATTAAATTTATTTAAAATGATTAATGAATACGTTTTTGGTGTGTTCATTTCAAGTAAGCGCAACGTCAATGATGCCTTTACTTCAACCAAATGCATCGTTTATAAAAATTGTTATATAAATTTAAAAATTTCTCGGTGTGTTAAAGAAATTTAAGAGCAATGGAAATGGTGCACTCCTTTTCAATAGACACATCATGTCATTAACTTGTTTTTCATATTGTGTTAATCATTGTGTTAGTTATATTAAAACACATTGTTAAGCCATGCACATATTTCCGGTGCACCCAGGCCATGTCAGAGCACCGAAATCGGTGCTGTTACATGACCAAGGTGCACTGGATAATTTAGTTTTTTTAAAAATTATTTATGTTTTTATATGTTGTTTTTTTAAATTTACGAGTTAGTTGTGCGTTCGAGCGGTTCAGCTCGCACCGTCCACATTGCACCCTGTAAAAAGTTACAGGGTGCACCGGGGTTTGGTGCGAATTGAACGACTTGAACGCACTGCACGAAATTTTTTAATTAAAAAAAAAACAACAAATAAAGGAATCAAACCAAAAAGTAATCTGCTAAAAAATTAAATTATGAGTTTATAAATAACTTACTATTGAACGAATATTCGAGGAGGCATCCTGGCAATGTATGAAAAGTTTGAAATTTTGACCACCTTTTGTCAAAATTCAAACTAACAACAACAACCATTACATATGAAGATTGCTGACACGTGGACCACGGATGTCAGGGCGTGTAAGTGGCTAGGATTTTGTACTAGTGCTCTTGGGGAAAAATGTTGAGGTATGGTAAAAATGAATTTTACGGCGTGAGTTGTTTTTTTATTAAACCTTGTTTCAGTGTGTTTCAAATGTAGCACATCGATGCTTTCCAATAAACGTGACACACTAGAGAATAGGGTTTTAAAAACATTGTCGGGCATTCCGATGTTTTTTAATGTTAAAACATAGTTTATTTGTATAATAGAAATGAACCGCTACTTTTACTATAAAGACACACCGTTAAGCAAGGTTTGGAAATTCAATCTAAATGATTTTTTTCTAAAGATGCACCATATAGCGTGACGCAGTGCGTTTATTTATTACAAATGCACCAGTACATTTGGGTGTTAACATGAGCACCGATGATAGATTTCTTAGTAAAATATAAATTGAAATATTGGTGTCATTAAGTGTATTAAACGCACTGGGTAGTGACACAACAAGCACATCGGTGTGTTTAATACACGTAAACACACTGCATAACGTTTATGTAATAAACACGGGTTTTTAAATTAAATTTTCATTAATTTATGTTTTTCCTCCATTTCGGTACAAATTTAAATGGATTTATTGTAAATAGGCACCGTATAAAGGAATGTAGTGTGTTTATTTATTATACATGCATCGATGCATTGTGTTATCATGCACACCACTATTAGCTTTCTTAGTAAAATATAAATTGAAAGTATGGTGTGTTTAAGTGTATAAAACGCACTGGGTAGTGACACATCAATCACACTGATGCATTTAATACACCTAAATGCACTGCTTAATGCTTTTATAATTAACATGATTTTTTAATTTAAATTTTTGTTTATTTGTATTTTTCCTCCATTTTGGTGTGGTATCATCTACTCCGCACCGATTCAACTATGTTTGAAACACACCAGTGCGTGTTCATAGGAAACACATCGATTGGAAAATATCTGCTAATACCTCTACATGCTCGCCTCCGCTAGTAACATATGCTATAAACGTATGTTCGACCTTATTTTTAATTAGATTCTGCTATAACCTCTGCTAGAGGTCCTTTCCTTATAGCAGGATCTCCAAAAATTCCTTTAGGAAAGTAATGCTAATGGTGAAGAATATTTCATAGAATCAAATGGTATTTTTGTTGCACCCCCTATGGCCCTGGGAGGCCTTGGTATAATAATGAAAAAATATTCAATCGTAGTCCTTTTGTGGTTACTGGCTAGTATGCACATTGACACGAAAGGATGCTTGTAAATTCCTTTTGGGACACTACATTGGATGGAGGATTCCTCTAGGAAATAAAGTATGGAAGGGATTTGTTTTTAGACTCTATTGGTCACCCCTACTAAACTCAAAAAATTTAAGACCATTTATTATTTATAGTATTTGGAAATCCTATGAGGATGTTAAAACCCTGCTTCTCCTATTAGAAGAAACTTTATCCTAGAGTGGTCCTCTTCTTTAATGATCATTGTCTTTGGTGTCCCCAATGATCTTACATAAGGGTAAGCCCTTGTTCAAAATGATACAGTTCTTAGGAAGGAATTTGACATCCATTTTCTTAAGGAGTTATTCAAGTCTTAGAATCAAACTTGGTTTCCCTGTATTGATGTAAAGAAGAAGTTCATGTTGGCATGAATCGATAAAGTCTAGTGGAAAGGATTAAAAGCTTAGTTCACAATTATTTGATGAACTTTAGGATCTTAGTGGAGAGCTACACAAGGTTGGGGGGGAGATTGAGTTCCTTCATTAAGTAAAATATTGATCATGGATACAAATGGTTCTATCCAAAGCTTCTTTTAGGGGGTCATATCAACAACCATTATTGAGTTAATTACAAGCATATGAATTAGTTTTTAGAGCCACATAAAGTAATGTTTCCTTAGTATTTCTTGAATACGAGGGGGATACAAATTGGAAGATGCTTTATTAATAGAGAATTCCATATTTATTGTGCTCCTTGCTAGAAAAACATGATTGCAGAGCAATAACAATAAACACGATGAAAATATTAAAACATAAATGCATTACAAGAGAGCCACCAATATAACGTTGTTCATCCAATATGGGATACATACACATAGAAATTGCTAGTCCTTTATTATTATACCATCCAACAAAAATGAAGGGAAACAACTTGCATCAAACCCGTTGCACTTTCTCTTCACTCGCTCATAGTCTCTCTCAAAAAATCATAGATATTGTTTTACAATGCTTTCCTTTTATAGGAGAATTACCATGGGAAAATACCACAGGTCACCCCACCGCACCCCCCTGCTAGGACGAGTGTACAATAAAAATGAGGTACACGACTGAAAAATAACATCTATGAATCAAGAAGATCATGCTCCACAACCAACACCCCTAGTGTGGGTGACCCAAAACCATAAATAATCTCCAAAGGTTATCTTTGACAAATATCCATAGGCATGGGAAGAGTCACAATTTCAATTATACCTTCCATCTTCCATTCTATGGAAGGAATTTATCTTAGGGGATAGACTACCATGCGCTAGTGATTGAGAAAAATATGAAGATAATTGAATATTAAAACTTTAATCCACAATAACAGTGCATATAAATCTCATCAATAATCCAAAGACATAAATCAAACCATAGAACACAAGATATATCATGGGAAAACCCTCCACTAATTCAGAGGATAAAAAACCCAACAAATAATAATAGAGTATGATTGATAAGTGGCAGAGAATGATTACAAGACAATATCAGATTGCTCTCACCGAGAGCACCATAGAGTGGAGATCAAATGGAACACCGTATCTAACTTACAAAGTGCATAACACTTTAATACCAAGTCAAATTGGGTTATATAGAAAAAATAGAATGGTTGCATGCATCATTAACTTCTTAACACTTAGAAAACTGATATATATTCAATCATGCACCCCCCATTGACCTTGTGCCATGCTGGCACTCCATAGTTATCTCTCACTAGAAGATATGCACCCTCACTGACTTGGTGCCAGGTTGGCACTCCATAATTGTCTCCCACAAGAAGATATGCACCTTCCATTAATTAACTAACTCTAACTGAGTTGTTAGCTGAATGAACTGAACTGAACTGAATGGAGTTGCATGTAACTGAATGCAACTGAATGCAACTGAATGCAACTGAATGGAACTTCATGAAAATGAATGGAACTGATTGTAACTGAACAAAAAAGATTGTAACTGAACATAACTGAATGTAACTGACCATAACTGAATGTAATTGAACAAAACTGAATGTAACTGAACAAAACTGAATGTACCTGAACAAAACTGAATGCAACTGAAAAAAACTGAATGTATCTGAATAGAACTGAATGTAACTAAACATAACTAGTGCTTCTCCATCAATGTCATCTTCAACAACCACTTGCATAAATTAAGGAGTTGATTCCTTAATTAACTGAACTTTTTTACCATAACTAATACTCAACTGATGTCTTATAAATTCAAGTTCACTTGGTGGCAACATGGGAAATTCATATTCTCTCTCCATCTCTGTGCTTATATTAATTATCTCTACATGGCCCATATGTGTTTTCATAAATTCTGTGTATCATATCATACCTATAAGAATTGTTTCAAACCTATGATCAGATGTATTACCTCGGGTCATATAGTCACATGCTAAAGTAAATGAATCTGGGGGTAGCTAATCCCTAAAGGAGACTTGTAGCACATATTGACCATGACAAATAGTATATCCACTTTACATATTAAATTACACCAGCTTAGAACATGAGGATATTTTTAGAACTTGATATTACTCACAAGTATACTGACTTGATATTACTCACAAGTCTCAGCTTGATATTACTCAAAAGATTTACTAACTTGATATTACTCACAAGTCTACTACCTTGATATTACTCACAAGACTTGGCTTGATATTAATCACAAGATTTACAACATCACCACCTCAATCACATGAGGATATTTGCAGGACTTGATATTACTGACAAGTCTACTATCTTGATATTACTGATAAGAATGGAGAATGACTCATGATGATGTAATATCAACAACATGGACTATTGAATTCAACTTATCTTTGATGCTTATGTAGAATGAAATGTTTTATTTCATATGGGAGAGAGTATATGATATTTTATTTAATAAGAATGAGCCTGAATTATACCTTTCCCTAGTATGATGATATATTAATATGTGCTAGTCTATCCTTGCACATTATTATGAAAACTTGAAAAATAGACATGGATATAGACCAAATGCAACAACTTCTGGATTTTTAGGGGGATCCCTCATGTGCTAAGAGTCATGAACTACTTGGCGAGTCATGAACTACTTGGCCCCTCTCAACCTGCATCAACCTAGTCATAGTGGTTTTCCTGACAGTGGGTTGGTAGATTGATTTGAGATGGGTTGGAGTGAGGGAACAATATGGCCCTCACTCTTTCCATGCAAGGAAATTAGCTTATGGCCTTTGACCATAATATCTCATAGGATCTAAATCTTGTTGAGGGTGGTGATGGTTGGAACTCCTCAATTGAAGATCCTCTTGCTACAAATGGTTGTGTCCCTACCCCGAATGACCATGATGAACCCCATACTGATGCATGGATTCTTATTTAGTTTTTTTTAAAGAATTGAGGGATTTTGTCAAATTGGATATGTTATTTTTTTACACTTAGTTTCTCTCAGGTTTTTTGGCTTAAGTCGATTCCATTTTTTAGTTTTGTTTATTTTTTACACTTAGTTTCTCTCAGGTTTTTTGGCTTAAGTCGATTCCATTTTTTAGTTTTGTTTCCTTATGCTAGTGCTATTTGTTAATTTTTTCTCAATTGCTTAGATGGTATTCTTAAACAATTCACAATAGTAAGATCATTGAAAGAACAACAAGAACAACAACACAAAGAACGAATATATTTTTACTCGGGGAAACCACAAGGGAGAAAACCCCGCAAAACTTCCTCAGTATAGAACTCAACCAAGACAATGTAAAACCCCAAGACAACTGCTCCTCTCTCTCTATTGCACTTCTTCTTCTCTCGCTAGTGATCTTGCTTGAGTGAAGTGTGTACAAAATGAAGGAGGCACCTCTCTATTTATATTCGACTCTTGAATTGACCTTAAACATAACTGGGCCAACTTATCTAACTAACATGGCCGAATTGTCTAGTAAAGTACCAAAATAATATTTATTACAATGACTCATGGGTATTATTGATCCAACTTACATCCGGATGTTTACATTGATTCTTTCAATGAATCTTACATGACTAATTACATTAGTGACTTCTCCTAAAGGAGTAATACAAATATAATATCTTCTGAAGTTACATTATTTTAACACTCCCTCTTAACTAGGAAGGTATTTTACAAAGATCATCATCATCATCAACAAATGTACAAATGACTGGCGAGTCTCTATATGTCATAGGAAGTCTTGGAACAAAATCATATATCTTCATCATCAATTTGGAACTACATCATCATCAACATCATCATCATCATCATCATCATCATCATGGAACTGTTGGATCATAATCAACATCAACATAATCATTATGTGGATACTGGGACATCATCATTGTCATCAATATGTGAGTGTTGGGACATCATCATCATCTAGAATAACATTAGTATGTGGATATTGGAACATCACCGCCTATAACATCAATATGTGAATACTGGAACATCATCATCTGCAACATCGGTATGTGAATAATGGAACATCATCATCTGTAACGTCAATATGTGAATATTGGCACATCATCATCATCTGTAACATCAATATGTAGATACTGGAACATCAACAACATCATTAGCATGTTAGTGCTAAAGCAACATTATCAACAAATAAATGCTAGATCGTCATCTGCATCATCAACATAAAGATGTCGAAACATCAACATCATCAACATAGAATTCTGAGACAACATCATTATCATCAACATAGAAATGGTGGAACACCATCATCATCAACAACATAGAAAAGTTGGAAAAACATCATCATTGTTAGCATAGAAACACTGGAACAACATCATCATCATCAACATAGAAATGTTGGCATCAACACAGAGTGCTGGAACCACATCATCATTCCCTTAGGATATATGAAGCAACATCATAGTGGGTTCTCTGATATATCCACCGAGTTTGTTTGACTTACTAACCCTTTCAGGCCAAACAAGCCTAGCCATAGAAATGGATCTACTTGGGGAAAAAACAAGCCTTGTTTGGATTACTAACCCTTTCAGGCCAAACAAGCCTAACCAGACATACAAATACCCCTAGGATCAAATAGGACTTGTCTAGCTTACTAACCCTCTCGGTCCAAACAAGCCTAGCCAGATATACCCTACCTATATTGATCTACTGTACCACTGCAAAAGGAAACCTACAACATCATCACCACTCCCTCTTTCAGGGGAGGTCCTTTGAGACTACACCAATATTGTTTTGAAAGCGTTCAAACTTTACATGATATAGAGGCTTAGTTAATACATCAACAACTTGTTCCTCTGTAGGAACATACTTGATCTTTACAACTCCCTTTTGCACCATATCTCGGATGTAGTGATATCTAATTTCGATATGTTTCGACTTATCATGAAACACCAAGTTTCCTGTCATCTTAATACAACTCTTATTATTGCAATGGATATTTTTCACATCTACCTATGAATCAAGTAATATTGCCAACACCTTGGGAATCCATACTGCTTCGTTACATGCTGAACATGCCGCAATGTATTCAACCTCTTCCATACTAAAAGAAACACTAAACTACTTTTTACTGAACAATGCGATCATGCCTGATCCCAAACTAAAATAACATCTTGAAGTGATCTTTCTGTCTTTAATACTTCAGGGCCAATATGAGTATGCAAATATGTGTAATATGATATCCCCATATGATGCATATCTAAGACCATAGTCCAACGTCCCCTTCAGATACCTCATCACATGTTTTGATTCCAATAGTTGAACATGTTTGGGATCCACCATATATTGACTTAAGGTGTTTATATAAAAACATATATTTGGCCCTTGTATTGGTCAAATACATCAGTGAACCGATAATCTGTTTGTATAAGGTAGCATCTACTATCTCTGATGAATCATCTTTCAAAAGATTCAATTTTGTTGTCATCAAAGTAGACATGGCCTTACAATCCATCATCTGAAATCTCTTTAGGATCTCAACTGCATATTTTCCTTGGTTTAGGAAAATCTCATATAGATACTTCCATACTTCAAGACCTAAAAAATAGTGCATCATACCAAGGTCTTTCATCTCAAATTTTGTAGTGATTTTCTTCTTGCATTCGTTGATGGGCTTATCCCCACCTTTCAAAAATAGATCATCCACATATAGTAGTAATATTATAATCTCATGATCCTCAACCTTATAGTAAATGTTGGAATCTGGTTTACTCTTGGTAAATCCCAAACTCATCAAGAAGCCATCGATTTTTCCATACCATGCTCTAAGTGATTGATTCAACCCATACAATGCCTTCTTTAGTATGCATACATGAGTCTTATGGTCATCTATCTCAAATCCTTGTAGTTTATCAATGTATAATTCTTCTTCTATTACACCAATTAGGAAGGTTGTCTTTACATCCATATTCTTCTTGGACTCCAAGGTAAGGATGGTTCTGATTGAGGTGTATCTTGCAACTGGTGGAAAGGAATCCTGATAGTATATTCCTTCCTTCTGAGAGAATCTACGAGGTACAAATATTTCCTTGTACTTTTCTATACTGCCATCTGCTGAATGATTCATTTTGTAGATCCATTTCATGGATACTACTGATTTTTTCTTCAGCCTTTGTACTATTTCCCATACATCATGTTTTATAATGAACTGGTATTCTTCGACCATGGAATCTACCCACTCCTTCTACTTTGATTCTTCTTGAAACCACCTAGATTACACGTCAAAGCCACATAATTGGAGTATGGCGTTGGATTCCTACTTTCTCTGGTGGTTCCTTCTGGAGCACCATATCTTTCTACATATTCAATTATGTCACATGCCCAAGCATGTATTCATTTTCATGATATCATCTCACTAGGTATCTCCTCAGGTATATGAGGTTCTGTCATGTCATGATCCTCATGAATCTGTTCTTCCTCATCAATTCTGACTAGTTTGGATATTTCTGCAATTATAGGAGCTTCATTCTCTTCATATTCCTGATTTTCCCTTGAATTTATAAAATTTGTATCTTCATCAAATGTGACATGTCTACCGATTTCAATTCTACAATATCATGGGATATAGATTCAGTAAGCCTTTGATAGCTCACTATATCCTACAAACATTCCCTTCTTTCCTGAAGGGTCCAACTTCGATCTCTTCTCCTTGGGAATGTGTACGTATAACGGAAAACCAAATATCTTCAGGTGAATGAATTCAGGATTTTCTCCGATAAACATCTCTTTTGGAGTCTTATTTCCAAGAGCACTATGAGAGATTTTGTTCTGTACATAGACTGTTGTTCTAGCTATTTCTTCCCATAGGTACATAGGTATATCTTGATCATGGACCATGGATTTTATTACTTCCATGATAGATCTATTCTTCCTTTCAACCACACCATTACGTTGAGGATTATAGGGGATGGTGAGCTCCCTCTTAATCCCATCTTGTTTGTAGTAATTGTTGAATTCACCTGATGTGAACTCGCCTCCATTATATGATCTTGAGGTCTTGATCTTCTTTTCAGAGAGGTTTTCTACAAGAGCCTTAAAATCTTTGAACTTTTCAAACACTTCACATTTCTTCTTCAAGAAATATAAGATCCAAGTTTTGTGGGAGTAATCATTAATAAAAGAAGCATAGTAAACATACCCACTTAGTGAAGTAGATTGCATTGGTCCACACACATTTCAGTGGAAAATGTCTAATATCCCTTTTTCTTTACTGTCACCGTCTGGAAAATATTTTTTTTGTGTGATTTCCTTATGCACATCCTTTGCACACTCCTTCACGGTCTACCTGGAACTCCGGTAAACCTGTCACCACCTTGCTCATGATTGGAAATGCTTTGTGATGTATATGAGAAAGTCTTATGTGCCATAATTCACATGGGATTACTATACTAGCCATCAATGTTGAATATGTATGTCCCTTTAATTTGTAGAGTCCTCCTTCAATTCTAATCACTACTGCATCATCTATAGTTTTCCATTTTGGTCACATGAGGAATTCATCATCTACAAAAGAAACTATGAAACCTTTCTTATCTAAAGCTGAGATAAACAGGAGATTCTTCTTTAAACCTGGGACATATAGAACATCCTTCATATTCATCGACTTTCCGTAGTCTATATTATAAGAGGTTTCTCCCATTCCTTTGATGGGATATTGGTAATCATCTCCAAGATTTACTTTGTGTGGGGATTCCTTCTGTACAAGACATGAGAGAGAATCCTGTCATATGCTTGGAGGCACCATTATCTACTAGAAAAGTATCACTTCCATGTGAAATTGAAACTGTGAGGGATAAAATCAAAACATATTCTTCAGAGGAATATTCATCTTCTTTAGTCCTCTTATCATCGCTGCATGGGATTGGAACCTTTTGTTCCTCTTCTTGAGTTGCTATTCCTTCAGGGGGGAATTTATGGAGATGTGTCCCATCTTGTGGAAAGTGAAGCATTCAAAAGCTGAGAAGCCCCTCTTGACCGTTTTATTCCTTTGGGACCCTTGAGTTCTTCTGGGAGGATGATCATGACTCTTCCTCTTGTTTTTTCCTTTGGTATGGGATGTCAAAGCTTGATATTAATTTTAATTCAGCTTCTCTTCTCTGATTGCTATTATTTATTCTTATTGAAAACATTCTTCCTACAAATTTTGGAACTTGGTCAAATTTATTCTAGAACATATTCCTCGAATAAAAGATTCTCATTCGCTTGGGAGTCCATTCAAAGTGGTCCTTACAACTTTTGCTTCTTATACCAGGTCACCAATAGCTTCCAATTGCTCCTTGATTTAGGATACTCTTATGAAGTATGATTGCATGGGCTTTGACTTCTGAACCTTCACACTCTTGAATTGATTTCTCAAGGTCATCTTCCTATTGATATTTCTTCCTTCAAATACGTTGGACATGGCATAAAACATTTCCTTTAGTATTCTCCTTGAAGATACTCAAGGGATCAAGTGATCTTTGATGGAGTCACCTGTGATCCTCTTAGCCTTGATCATACCCTTATTGTGCTTGGCCTTTTCTTCATCTTCTTTTGGTTTGCAACTTTCTCCTTTATGAAGCCTTCTAGATAATTCTCTTATAGGATGAGCATGATCCTATACTTCCATGCTCTGAAGTTCTCAGCACCCTCAATATTTCATCCATCTTGGTATTGTTTGTCATATTAAACAAGATGATAACCTCAAATGGAAATAGAAGAAATAATACTTACTTGGAAAAGATAACTCGTAGGGATGAGTTGTGGAAAATATGCACCTCCCTAAGGAGAGATAGATTGCATCTTGCTTTTCCTAAGCTTGGTGATGGAAACTTGAAAAATATAAAGCTCTAGTTCTTCCCAACAGAAGTGTTGGGCCCAAAAATGAAAATTCTCAGAATTCAATTATGTTTTCACAGAAAGAAGCACCCTCCTTGGGCAAGTTGAGTGAGCCCTCTTTTTTGGTTGATATTTTGAGGGAATTATTCAGAATAATAAACCCTAGCTACATAATGTATCCTTTTAGGGTGGCTCTGATACTATGTTAAGTTTTTATCAATTGCTTAGATGGTATTCTTAAACAATTTACAATAGTAGGATCATTGAAAGAACAACACACACATCAACACAAATAACACATATATTTTTCCTCAGTGAAACCACAAGGGAGAAAACACCGCAAAATTTCCTCAATATAGAACTCAACCAAGATGGTGTAAAACCCCAATACAACTCATTCTCTCTCCCCAACGTTCTTCTTCTTCTCTCCCTAGCGAGCTTGCTTGAGTGAAGTGTGTACACCGGCTTAGATCCAAATCCTAGGCTCTATCAAGCGTCGAGATGGATCAAATCTCTTGAGGTGAAAACCTGTTCTTAGGTATCCATTGATTTGATTCAAACCAAAAGACACATATTTTTATTTAAGGTCCACATATAATTTTATTATTATTAATACTTAATATTATTTATGGCTGACATATAATATTTTTTATTTTGTTAGGAACAAACATTGCATCATTTCCCCACACATGGTTTTAAAACCATATGCAAGGCCCTCCTACAATCATGGGTTGTTTAGGAGGCCTTGCACATGGTCTTAAAACCATTTGCAAGGCCCTCCTAAACCATGTACAATAAAACCATGGGTTGTTTAGGAGGCCTTTCACATGGTTTAAAAACCATGTGCAAAGCCTCCTAAACCATGTGCAATAAAACCATGAGTTGTTTAGAATTCCTTGCACATGGTTTTAAAACCATGTGCAAGGCCAACATTTTTTTGTGTTTTTTTCTTGACCCACATATTTTTTACGGATAATTAAATTTTTACTTTTTTATTGTTTTGTTAGGTAGGAAGATTACAACATCTCCCCCATATTAGATTGTTTTTGTGGCCGACATTTATTTTGGCCTATTAGAAAATTTATTTTTTATTAATAAAAATAACTTTATGAACGTGATATTATTTTTTATTTTGTGTTACAAAATCTCTCCCATAATATTCACTATCACTATTATTTTTTTCCGACACGTTACAAACTTTACATCACGTTACAAGATCTCTACCATAATATTCACTATCACTATTATTTTTTGCTGACATGTTACAAACGTTACTAACGTTACATCACGTTACACGATCTCTCCCATAATATTTACTATCACGATTATTTTTTGCCGACATGTTAGAAACGTTACTAACGTTACATCACGTTACAAGATCTCCCCCATACTGGGTTGTAGAGCGCCTCTCGGCGCAAAAATGAAGGAGGCACCTCTCTATTTATATTTGACTCTTGACTCGACCTAAAACCTAATTGGGCCAAATTGTCTAACTGACAGGGCCGACTTGTCTAGTAAAGTACCAAAATAATATTTATTACAATGACTCATGGGTACTATTGACCCAACTTACATCCAAAGGTTTACATTGATTCTTTCAATGACTCTTACATGACCAATTACATTAGTGACACCTCTTGAAGGAGGAATACACATATACTATCTTTAGAAGTTACATTATTTTAACACTAGTTGTGACTAATTGTGTGACCAACTCTTGTTGTATCAAAGCAATGCATATATTGTTCTATTAATAAACAAAGGAATATTTATTGCAAAACATATATATTTGATCATGGACGATTTACTATTGTGTTAGAATTTATGGATTTTGAATGTGTTGGAGTTTAACAACATCCAAATGCTTCGAGTGGATAGTCCACCCATCATCATGGGATCTAGAAAAATCTAAATCAAAGTGGTATAAATTTGTGTGGATCCCCTAATGATGGGTGGAGTGCTCACACAAAGTGTTGGGAAGTTGTTAAAATCCAACATAGTGAAAATCTATAAATTTGACATAAAAATATATTAATAATATAATATGTACATGGACATAGTATTTCAATGCAAAAAAGTCCATTCATTCATGCAACTACCACTATCACAAGCTCAAAATTGGTCATATTTGCCTCTCAAAACACCTTAGTAAGCTAAGTGTCAAACTAAAAAATAAACAAGGTCCAAAGTTAAGAAACATAAATATAATGAAGATCTTCATTTGATACATATACATTGAAACTAAGAAACATGGATGATCCCAACATTAGGGGTATTCCATTGTAATACTAAGTGTAATGAGACAAATAAAAAAATATAAAGAAAACACATTTATATACATTAGTGATTTATTTTGGAAACCCTCTACTAAAAAAATATCCTACAAAATATATATTTCATTGTCCTTGGCCCAATCCTCCAATCCATTTCCAATCCAACCAACACTAGACACCTAAGGCATGATTTGAATAGAGTTATTCAAGCCTTTAAATAGGATTATCAAGTCTAATACTAGGGACCCATAAACCAACTACAATAAACTCATCAATGATCAAGTACACATAACCTAATTATAACTCTTTGATTGAGTCAAGGTTAACTTAACATTCCCTCTTTTAAAATTGATTTGGGGCACATACCTACCCCCCTCAAAATTTTCCATTGGGTATGTCTAGACCTTACACTTGTGAACCAATGGACTAGGGATACACATGCCTCAACAAGTCTTACATCTATATGCCCATTTAAATGTGATTAATAAACAACTCCAAAAATAAATGATTAAAATTGTACATTGAAGCATATGATGCTATGAAACATCAACATGTTTCATTGTTCATATCTCTTCCTTCTCTACATACAATTACAGATACCAAGTAATTTTCAACCAAGTACTTATCTTATCACTGTATACCTGAGCAAAACAAGATTGAAGCATCTAATTACTTCTTTAATTGCATCCCTTTTTGTTCCTTTTCCACCAATGATTCACATTAGTGCATCTTCATCAAATCCAACTATATAAAGCTTCTATATTGATAGAAATATATACACCCAAACATGGCTCTGATACCATATGTAAAACCAAGTAGAGTGTGATAAATAAAACAAATATAAAGAAATGAA
Organism: Pseudotsuga menziesii; assembly: GCA_001517045.1. NCBI lineage: Eukaryota > Viridiplantae > Streptophyta > Pinopsida > Pinales > Pinaceae > Pseudotsuga > Pseudotsuga menziesii. Next base: position 359,038 of record LPNX011024315.1, read on the forward strand.
AAAAACCACTAATCAATGGATACAAATTAACCTAATTATTGTTTCATCGAGTCAAGATTAACCCGATAATAATTGAGTGACGGTATCATTCTCAAAGGAAACAACTCATATCCAACAATGCCAAGTTCATTCTAAAGTTTGGTTTCAAATATGGAAAGAACGAGAGTCATAATTTCATCATTCTAAATGGAAGGATGGGGTCAATTGTTCCTTCATTCATGTTGCTATTTAATAGCTCGTCCTACACGCTGCAATGTAGGCCTACCATGACCTCTTCTTTGTGATAGATGAGGATGAACATATTTGTGGGGGGGAGGTGATCACCAAAAAAACCCTCTAAAATCAAGTGTAATATGGTCATTCCTATTTATAAAGTTTGTACCTACTATGTGATATGAAAGGATAAAATTGCATGTATTACGGGATTCCCATACCAAGAAAAGTATATACAAGGTTCCTTATTATTAAATAACGTCTCATTTCTCTTTTTTTGTATCCAAGATAGTATTTCAAGGTGAACAATCACAATGTTGATTGAAACTATAATTCCTAGGGAAACTTATCTCCTAAAAGGACTTCCTTTCAATATATTAAAGCATGAAATAATTCATTAGAGAATGACATTTCCCATTCTTATTCAATCTTAGCTATAGGACAAAAGAAGAGGATGTGCTTAAGGGTTTCAAGCCAACCGCAAAGAGGATAACTAGGTCTTTGTATTCCCATGTGATTTAGTCTTCTACCTAAAGGAAAACCACCAGTGATTAAGGACCAAACAAAAATATCCTTATTAGGCTCTATCCCATTCTTCAAAAATATTGTAAATATGAAATACAATGTCGTTTTCTTGGATTTAAGTCTCCACATATTATTCAATGGGATAAACATGATCAACATTCCATACCAAAACTTTAAATTCGTCATATGGGATATATTTAATGAAAACCTTAGATTTGTTCCATCTCTAGTCCATCCACCAAGATTTAGGTCCATGAGTGCCTTTATTAATAAATAGAAATTCAAGACCATCCTTTGAATTATATTCATAAGATCATATTTTAAATAGCAACCTTATATCTAACCTTAAATTCTATCAAGGACAACCAATTCCTTGTTTTGTTGGAATAGAGGTCAATGGATGAAGCTATACATATTCTATTAAATCCTAAAGTTAAGAGCAAGAGGTATTCAACTAAAATTGTTCCCATGTTTGAAAAGACGTGACCACCAAATATAGTTGTCACTAAAATACATGCTATATCTAAAGGAATTATCCTTCATATACTTAACCACTTCCCATGCTTTTTAAAATTCTTTATAAAACAACAGACACTTTGTCCTTGACATGTATATCCATAGTGATTATAGATTTAGTCTTTGCCAACAATTTACATGGGGGGGGGAATCCAAAGAGATATAGTTTTTCTCAGTGAATTTCTTGGATTCATTATCATCAATTTATTGGATAATCCATTTAACACATTAGGCTTAGGCCTTAATGCAAGGCCTATTGATTTCCATGTCTCCCCATTTTCTTGGGGTGAAATACATGGATTAAATGACTATGCAGAAATGTTTTCCATTAGTTTTTATCCTATAAAGATTCTTAACAATTTCTTGAACCCTTGATAGGTCATTGTAGAAGGGACCCACCATGAAAAGTAGTAGATATGGGTAGTTTCCAACACCATAATGCAACTTTGTAATAATGAATTTATTGTTAAATTTAATGAGGCATAGGATCTTCAGGTCTACATGAATTCAATGAGAAAAGAAGGTCACAGAAGACAGAGAAGAATTTAGTAAAGTCTAATCAATTACTCATGGAAATATTGCACACACATGGAGACAAAATTGGGATAATCAAATTACATCCATTAATTGGTATAAAATATGTAGTACACTGGTGTTACAAATAGGATAATTTGAATCCCTAAGATAGGACTCGAATCTACCAGCCTAGACTGACTATGAAGCTAACTCGGCACAGGAAAATCACCACTAGAGATCACTAATGCAATTCCATATCAATGAAATAGTTCACAACCAGTTAACCGGCCGAATTATGTGAAAAAGGCACCCTACTTTCCTCAAATTATGCAAAGTGGCTCTAGGATGACTGGGAGTGGTCTAATTGATGGGAATCAAAGCATAACTAAACATCGACTAGGGTCAACCATTGGAGACTGCTGATGTCACTTAGAGAGGGTTACTAAATTATAGGGATTGGTCCATGGAGCTCCTAAACTCATGTAGAAAAGTGTATTGAATAGTAGGTGTCCCTAGGGTGAGTCTCCATGCGCTAGTGAAGTGGTAATGACCTCTTAAGCTAGGAGAGGACAAATCAATTATGGTCATCAAGGGAGGATTAATTAATAATCCCCAAACCCCCCATTAATCCTAAATTGGACAACCTGGGCCCTGGAAACGAAGACCAAATATCACCCATACAATCTAAATGCAAAAATGACTGCTTAAAAAACCAAGGAAATGGGGAAACTTCATGATTTTAAGTCAAGGATATCCTATCAATTAGCTTTCCAACTATCTAGGAAAGTCATTAGGAAGAAAGTACATTGTACCATATTGGGAAAAGGTGCCCTGAATTCCGTCATCTCTCTGTCTTGTTGGAGAGATGTAAGATCCCTTGAAATTAATTGTTCAGCCATGAATTTGAAGGCCTTTGATGGTCGTTAGTTTCAACCTTATGGATTACTGTTCTCTCTCCTGGTTGAACTAGGGAGGGAATTGGTGTCCATCCATGTCGAGGTTGTCGATGCTCCTTTAGACTACAATATCCTCCTAGGTAGGAATTAGTTCTACTTGATGCATGAATTAGCTTCATCTGTGTTTCGAGTGGTCCAATTCCCATTCCAGGGGAAGATTATTACCATTGATCAACTATAGTTTTGTTCTCCAGACATGAGTTCTAATTCTGTGAACAATGTTCCACTCCTAGCCTCCTTGACTTCGCAGTATCAGAACCTAGGAGTAGATCTTCTTAAAGATTCCTCGCTTATGGGAGTCTATCCATTGAAAAATATTCCTCCCCTTTTGCAGGTCACGCCCGTGAACATGGTCTCCTCGAGGATTCATGACACTTCGACTAAAGGGAAATTAATTGTTGATTCGATACCTTTCAATCATTTTGAAGAGACTTACCAGGATATCCAATCCACCCGTGACCCCACCATTAAAGATCATCTTTTGGTGGAATCAGACCCATACCACCTACCATGTTGGTTATATTCCCCCCCATCTCTAGATTATATTTTTCGACCTATTCCATAAGATGAATACATCATGGAAGTCATGTCTTTAGATGGGATGCCTTGGAAAGACCATCATCACCGATATGCTTTCCTTCCCAGTTACCAAATGGTAGAGAATCATTTTGAAATATTGGCTTCATATGATATTGTGTCTACACCTCAGTCATCGGTATTCATTAACAATGTTGAGTCCGAGGGTAATATGAGTAATATTACTAAGACCATTTTGGTCAACATACTAAGTAAAACCTGGAGTTGTAGAGAACATTCACTTGGGCAAAAATTGTTCTTCTTCGAAACTTGAGTCTTATGCGACCTTTTTTAGGGAATTTAGAGACATTTTGGCTTGGATGTATGAAGAATTTCTAGGGATAGATCCTTCGATTGTTGTTCATGAGATTAGGACATACCTTGACGCCAAGTCGATCCATCAAAATTTACATCAAGTACATCCACGAAAAGCAACAACCATTAAGGAAGATGTTGAAATTTTTTTAGAGCTGGGTTCATTTATCCTGTGCTGCTGACAGAATGGGTTTCTAATATTGTGCTCGTGACCAAAAAATAGGGAAAAATTAGGGCTTGTATCAATTTCTGAGACCTTCATAGGGTTTGTCCCAAGGACAATTTTCCGACTTCGTATATCGATAAAATCATCGATAACTATGCCGAGAGCGTCATATTTTGATTTATGGATGGATTTTCTGACTAAAATCAGATAGAGATACACCCTTCTAATTAGTATAAGATGACTTTCATTTTCCCATGGGGGACCTTTGCCTACATAAAATTTCCTTTTGGCCTAAAAAATGCTAGCGCTACCTTTCAATGTGCCATGTCTTATGCTTTCCATGACATTAAGCATATTGTGGAGCCATACTTGGATGAATTACCTACCGATTTGCAACATCAAGAGCATCATGTTGACCATCTGAGAGCCATTTTTCTCAGATTTTGCCATTACAACATTTATTTGAATCCACACAAATGTGTTTTTTGTGTTGATTCTGGAAGACTGTTTGGATTAATCATTTCCAAGGATGGAATTTGCATCGACTCGTTGAAGATCGAAGCCATATTAGCCCTACGATTGAATACCAATGTTACTAAACTTCAAAGTTTGCAAGGGAAGGAAATGTTCTGCGACATTTTGTCTATAGCTACGCCGAGAAGACACTATGTTTCATGCATTTGTTAAAAAAGGACACACCCTTTGTTTGGGATGACCTTTCTCAACGTGCATTTGACACTCTTAAACACGCTATCATGCACGCACCTATGTTGCAACCACATGATTATACTAGGGATTACTCTTTGTATGTGGTTGCATTTTTAACTACCATCGGTGTGGTACTAGTTCAAACAACTGAACATGACCAGGAAAATGTGATTTATTACCTAAGTAAGAGTCTCCTTGACTCTAAAACACATTATTCACATGTTGAGAAGTTGGCTCTAGCCACAGTCATCATGGTCCAGAAATTTCATCACTACATCTTTCTACGAACAACTACTATGTACGCGGATTATAACCCCATGTATTACATCTTGATTCGCTAGGTGCTTGGGGGAAAATACTCTCACTGAATTGTGATTCTTTAGGAATCTAAGTTAGAATTTGCAAAATCCAGTTTAAAGAAGTCCCTTGTCTTCACATAGCTTATGTGTGACTTTCCTCGTATTACTAAGGATACGTGACCGTTTGGATTCATTCCTTGATAAATCCTTGTTCCTCATTAGTATGTCTAACCCCTGGTATAGAGATTTTATTTTATATCTCTAGACTCAATGCTTTCAGCCGAATGCAACCCGAGACGAACGTCATCGTATTTGTCATCATGCCAAGTACTATCTTACCAACAACAATACATTGTATCATCACAACGTTGATGCAATTTTTTGGCGTTGCTTAACTCATGAAGAGGCTAAAATAGTTTTGGATGCATGTCACTCTAGAGCCCATGGTAGTCATATTTTTGGGATGTCTACTGCCTAGAAAATTTTATGCGCTGGGTACTTTTGGCCCTCAATCTTCAAATATTGCATGGAGGTTGTGAAACAATTCCCACCCTACCAGTTTTTTTAATCCAAAAAGCACACCCACCTAGCTCCTTTACATACCATCATTGTTGTCAGCCCTTTCGTGAAATGGGGCATCGATTTCATGCTGTGTAAGCCTACCTCAGCCGAGAGGCATGGTTAGATCATTGTAGCCATGGACTACTTTACAAAATGGGTTGAGGCTATGCCTACATATGAAGAAGATGGAAAAATTGCCGCCCTGTTTCTTTTCAATGATATAATTGGTAGGTTCAGAGTCCCCCAAGACATTGTGACCGATCATGGTTCACATTTTCAAAACCAGATGATGTCAAAACTAAGTTCCAAACTAGGTTTTTGTCATGATAACTCTACACCCTAATACCCGTTGGTTAATGGCCAGGTTGAATGCATCAACAAAGTGTTGAAGACTTTGCTTCAATGAATGGTAGGACAATCTAAGTCCAGTTGGCATTTACAATTTTTTTCTGCATTATGGGCTTATAGGACTACCATTTAGAGATCTACCGACTTCACACCGTTTCAATTGGTGTATGGGATGAAGACTACTCTCTCGATCAAATGTGAGATCCCTTCTCTGAAACTTGCCGTATAACTGCTACCCAATACCACTTTAGAGGAATAACTATTTTTGCACTTGAACAAGCTTGATGAGATTCATTGAGATGATACTTTAGAAAATGAGGTACCAAAGAATTAAAGATCAGTACAACAGATTCTTTCAACCTTGCCTCGTCAACGAAGGTGACTCGGTCCTGACATATTACTAGAAACATGATAAATTGGGAGGTGGAAATTTGGAATCCATGTGGCACACGCCTTACATTCTCAATCACATCTTAGAGAAAGGAACTTACAAATTGATAGAATATGATGGAATGCCTTTGGGTGAGCCCCGAAACGAGATTTACCTCAAGAGGTACTATGCCTAGGTCATCTAGCATAGATACCTTGTACATATTGTTTATAGAGTATGTTGTGTGTACATTGGATTGTGATTTTGTTGTGAATATAGGATTTTTCTTAGGTAATCCTACTTATACAATGTTGTGTTTAAACGAACATATGATTGCTTACTCTAGCTTTGCGGATGATGTTAGCCATTCTACCTTGAATCTCGCACCAGCTGCTTAGGTACTGTATTCCCCTATCGGTGATTTGGTAAGATCATGAGGAACTTGTTTAGGTATCACTACGAACAATCTTGCTTGCAGAGTATCATGTAGTGATTGGGTTGTTAACTGAAGCTTTAACAATTGATGTGAGTCAGATTAGGGTTTATTTAGATTCAGAGTTAGTTGTATATCAATTAAACTAGTTCTATACTATCCGTAACCCCTTACTTATTCGTATGTTCAGGAGGGTTAGGATTTTAGAGAGGTCTTTTGAGTGTGTTTCCTACCATCACATCCCAAGACATTTGAACACAATGGCTGATTCATTAGCGAATTATGTTTTGGATTGGTACCTGACTCATGTATGATGTTCATTTTAAGTTTTGATTACATGTAAACAGATCACATAAACACATATAATTAGGAATTCATGCACATAACACATACACACATGCCTGTAAAAAGTCGTCTATATATAACTTATGTTGAGACAAAAAATGAAGCTATAATCTTTCAATGTACCCAAAATATGGAACCATTGCGTTTTTAGTATATCGAAAGGTCAAAATCTAAAGCTTTGAAGCTTTTAGTATATATACAATACAAAAATAGGAGTCACTTTGGACTAATCCTCGTGCTCATAATAACACATAACATCAAGAGCCACTCAATGGAGTAGCCTCCCAAAACGCCTCGATACTCGTCAATAGAAATGTTGGGAACACTCTCGGTTAGCCTATGGAGGTTTTATTCAATTTCTTGAAGATTCTCCTTTGCCTCTAAATTCCTGATGGATATATCTCTAACCATCACTCGCCTCTCGATAGGAGAAGCTGCTACAGGTTTGGATGGACCAATTTCTGCAAAATAGTATGTTATGTCTTGGTATCACCAAAATGAAAAAAAATGAGATATAAAAAAAAACATTTTGAGATAGTATCTTTTTACCTCGGTCATCCCACTGGTCTTCCTCAGGCAATGGAAAATCAAGATCACCCCTGAATTCAGTCCCCACATATGTGTAGTCCTCTACCATCAGCAGTTGGTGTCATAGCCAACAAAATAATATAGAACCATAGGTCACGGTGGGCCCTCCACCACCTCCATGACCGTCCATGTCCTCGACCCACCTCAACATCCATGGACCCTCGGGCTCCAACCTGTTGAGAGGAACTTGAGGATGTAATAAAGGAACCCTCTCTAGGAAGAATTATACTACTACCACCCGGTAGCCAAATTGTCTTATCTCACCTCGTCGACACTTCGTGAGCTGGTCTTTTAGGATTACTAATAACCCCTCACTCCTACCGAAGATGGTTGGATCCATGCACTCCAGCATGCACAACATATGCACCTGGGTAGTATGATGAGTAGCTCTACTTCCCACTACCTTCTCTATGGTGAAGCCTACAGTCCTCAATGGCCAATCTACAATATGTTTTATCAAAATATTACCCCCTTGGGACCTTGTTCTGACTACACAATACTCGTCAATAAGGTCTGCGACATACATATCCCCTCCTCTGGGACCTGTGAGTGATATTGGAATTCCTCTCCTAGATATTCTAGTCAGAAATTATATGTCCTCGACATCAATTGTTAGATTATGGGTCCAAAACTGGAAATGTTGTTGATCTGAGTCCCACATCCGTATCATATGATCTAGTAGACAAACATGGGATGTCATGCCCAGAACTCTAAAGTACTTGAGGAGTCAACACTCCCTTAGTTCCCTCACAGTCATTGGGTCATTTGCTGCTTGGTAATCATCTTGCTCGTGCTCGCGCTCCTTCCAAATCACCATTTTCTGAGTCAAACACATGTGGAACATCCATAGGATAACCATTAGACTCCATTCATTGAGATAAAAGTTAGATTTCATGCTAGATTATTGTTTTTTGGAGAGTCACAAGCATTGATGCTCTTTCCCTATGGGACCATAGCGACGAAACAACCTTTTTTAAAGGACAGATCGCCCTTAAGGCTCTTTCCCCTTTCAGAGAGTGCGTAGGTGGACCTCCTAAAAGGGAGAAGAATGTCGCCAGGGAATGCCCTTTTCCTTGAAAAAACTCTCCTAAACTACAAAAAAACATGATAAAAAGTGAATTTTCAACCATGAAAGGGAAGGGGGGGATGATAGCTCTTACCCGCCTCTGACGATTCATCGATTGGTTTCCCGTAGCTCCTGCAAACTTCGTCACAAATTCTTCTCTCAAACAAAATTTTCACCCTATTCCTATGGTAAAAAACACAATGGTAAGTAATGTTGACTATTCCAATATTTTTATATTGTTTTTTAATTTTTAATTAGAAATAATTAGTGAAATATTTAAATATTGTGGGTTTTTGCTATGTTTTTCCTATAGTTTTCATGGTGAAAGTGTCCTAATGTTGTTTTTGAAGATTTTGGGGCCTTATAAGGAGTTTAAGGCTGCAATCGAGCTTCTTTTTGACTTTTTCATGCTCTAGTTCAAGTTGAAAAAAGTAACGAGCTCCTTTTATACCCTCGTCGTGCTCATTAAAAACTTCAGTGAAAAGGTATCGAGTGTGCTTTTATCGTTTTTTTGGACTCGTTAAAATGGACGATGAAAAAGGAAAACCCCCGTGGAGTCATATTTCAACTCTTTTTAGGCTCCTTAAACACGAAAAATATCGCCAAACAAACTTGATTCTTTCATGCTTCTAAAAGTATTTGAAAGGTCATCTATTCGGTTCTAGTTTACCCCCTTTTCAGACCATTTAGACTCATTTACAAAAAAGGTATACTCTAGCTCATTATGGCTAGAAGAGTTATCCTAGGTTTTGGTTTATACTTTTTCAGACCTTGGGCACTAAATTTATGAAAAAATTCACTTTGGAGTCTTCTTAGTCATTTCAGACTCTCTAAATATGAAACAACGACTTTGTTTACCTTCTTCAGACTCATAAAATTAAGCGTTGAAGGACCCTTTTCTGGGAATGAGCCCCTACTTTTTCAGTTTCATAAAACATATGAGGATGGACTCATCATTTGATGAGATATATTGAGCGTTTGTTACCCTTTTCAAGCTTGTTAAAAAGCAAAGTGTTACTCATCCTTCATTATGGGGAAATTAAGGGAATGGGGATATATTTCATTAGTATTGATGGTAGCTTATAGTACACCTTTGAACATGGAACCTATTTGCATTTTCATACAAACAGTTGGGTATTCAGGTTGTTATCGAGTCCATCTACTTTCATGAGTCATTGAACACCTTTAAGTCAATTCAAAGAATGCGTCGTCCTGTCTTTGCATTATTTTTGGTCTCTCCTTCGATTGAGTCAATGTTGCAAAGTCACTTATCATGTTGTTCAATGTTCAAAGGGATTCTTTACCACAGTATACCTCTATAGTTACTTTACCTTACTTTGAGTGAGTCATATCTGAGTCAGTCCTATGGTTGTTCCATTATCATGATCACTTCGAAACCAATTTTGTTCCAGGTTTTATGTTGATGATGGGGGAAACATCACGACCCTCCTTCGACGAGTCTATTACTGTCGACAGCAACACATCATCCGATAATCAGTCTTAGAAACATGTCAAGTACCTTGAATCCTGCATGCCTCAATGACAAGTTTCCTTGCTTTCGATAATAGGCTTTCATGATTGGCCTTTGATTGGAATATTTGGCCGATTTTTCAACTTCAACTCATCTATTCACATTCAGAGGAATGTACTAAGGTACCTTGGGAATCATTGACATTAATGGTGAATTCCCTCACACTTGTTAACGATATACATTAATGACCGATAATCAAGTGGTTTCTACCATGTTCGACATCATGACATTTATTCACATGGATATGATCGTACTATTTGGGATGGGAATGAAGACCCTGAGTGGTTAAGAATTCACTGGAATATGTGACTATCCTCAGGTTGCGATGGAGTATTTCTTGATTCATTTCATGGATCCACATTATATGTTTGGTGCCTATGCTTAAGTTTGAGTTAGGATGACATGGATCCATAGTGTATATTCCGTAGCTATGTGTCAATTTGATTCTGGTTGATCATGGATCTACAGTGTATTGTTGATAGCCATGACTTGGTCGTTGTACATAGATATGCAATGTATTGGTCAACATCGATAATTTGAGTCAGATAGTTTGTAACTGGTTTTATGTCATGTCTTCACTCACCGCTATTTTTCCTCTAATTCCATATCATATCTAGAAAAATATTTCACCTATCACATCCCTCTAGCTTCATACTTTGGGGGGTATTCTGTTACACCCAAAATTTGTCTCTATGCTCAATCCCCTAAAGTGATTTGGCCAAACCATCTTTTGAGGATCCTTTTTTCTCAACTCTAGGAGGTTTGACGCACCTTGCTTCTTGACATAGGTGTATTAATTCTTGCACATGATCTAGGAACAAGGAATCAAAATCATCAAAGAATAATTAACAAATACTCATGAATTGGAAATAATTGGAACCAAAATAGGTTTCCTCTCTGTATATTTTATAAACAATAATGGGTTACAATTTCCATGCTGAGCAATGGCTTAACTCCATGAAGAATTCGAATACCTAAGGGACAATTCGAATTCAATGAGTGAGTCTAGCTTAACTGACTCTTTGCCATGCAATCTCACTCAGTAAACCACTTGACCAAAACCCTAATTGACTCACCAAGCCCTTACTGAAGTCGGAGTGCAATAAATGACTGAATCTCAACTAAAGGAGATCAAACACATGTCATAGCAATCCAACCATCAAGTGCTAGTCCTGCATGACTCCAATGAACCCTAATGAGGTTAAATGAAGCTGAACTGACCATCAGAAGTTGGTGGAGGTTCCCTGTTGACTCCAGTTCATTAAATAATAATAAATAATCATTAAATAATATATTTAATGAATGGAGGCGCCTTAACTGACTGTAACTGAATGGTTGAACTGAAAGTAACCACCAGTTAGCAATTAGGTGCATTAATGTCACACAGATCACCCCTGGAGTGCTCCAGTTAGCCTCCTTGACTGTAGGAGAAGGCTAAGTTAGCCTCCTTGACTATAGGTAGGCGTGGGTGTGACTGGATGATGGCAATTAATGCTCCACTGATGTCAATTAAACTTAGGATAGTGGTTTAACTAGGCCAATTTGACCGAAAGAGTGTGTATGCTGGTAAATGTCTCCAACACCCCCCCTTAAGCTATACTCAGGAAGAGTTAGAAAACATAGATGCATAAAAATGTTAGGGCCCTGGAAACAAAGGCCATAGGTCACCCTGTACAATAAAGTAACTGCTTAATATAACCAAGGAAAAGGGGAAAACCTCTTGGGAAAAATACCCCCCCCTCAAACTAAGCAGTAAATCAAGAATTGGTTCTTCTATGCAGCAACATCCTGAGACTGTGCATGTGAACCTCTAAATCCAAACTAAATGAATATTTCTGGAGGAATCTTCCACTTTGGAAGAAGAACAATGCACTCAACTGAATCAGAAATATAAGTAGCTGCACGGTGAAAACTGGAGCCATGTAGAGCAACTGAAATCATCTGAAGAGAGAGCAAGGGTTCTTGAGGATTCAAACCATGTGTGGAACACTCAAGAAACTGATATGTTGCATCCTTGAACAGCAAACCATGAGTGGTAAAATCAGCCCCAATTTTTAGGATCAAGTGTCCAAGCGGATGCAGAATGTCTTCCTCTTTACTAGTTCTGTGAGGAGATGAGCTTGTGACCAATGGTAGAGAATCCCTGGGACTCTGGAGAGCGAATGCTTGAGCTCCATAATCTGATATAGATTCTGAAATAGCTAATTAATCACAAAATAAAATATCAGCAACCTCATAAGAGGAAACTAACACCAAATCCCCATCAGCGAAATTGAAGAAGAACTGCGGTACTTGATTTTTCACACTGGAATTGGTGAGAGCAGCTACAAGCATGACTGAAAGCTCTTGAATTTTAAAATATGAACAAAATAATATCAGATCAGAATGTAAATCAGATCTAAATAAGTTCACAACAGATCCAAAACTGTGAAATGAAATCAAATCCCCAGCAACAGTTTTGTAGGAGACTTGCGGTACTTGTTTCTTCACACCGTTGATGAGAACAACTACAAGTAGTACTGAAGGTTTATGAACCTGAAATTTTGAACCAATAAATATCAGATCGGATCGAAATAAGATCATATCAGATCCAATAAGGTTCATATCAGATCCAAAATTATGGTCAACAAAGACAGTAGATGCACAGTTTTCTTCTTCTTCAAAATTCTGAATTTTGGTGCATGCAATCCTGCAGGAATTTGCTGAAAGATATAGATCACGGGGAGCGAATGTGTCACTCTGGTAATATGATATTTCTTCCAAAATATCCAAGGTATCACATATTTTCACACCAGCAGCAACATTAGAGGAAGAAAATTCAAATTTCTCCTCACTTTCGGAAGCAATTACTGGTAAATTTTGCACAGAATTCAAAGGAAAATCACCGGTGAATGTTTGCATGGAAGTGCAGTAGTATTTTTCTTCAATATTAGAGATTCGAATGTCTTCTTCTATTTCAGCAATATGAGAAGATGAGATATCAGAGATCTCATGAACTTCTGGAGCATCAGGAGAAGGAGTCACTTCATGGAGACTTTCTTCAATTCGAATCGAATGTGTAGAAGATTCTGCTTCATCTTCATCTTGAACAACTTCATTAGAGAGAGTAGAGGCCGAGACTTTTGAGTAAACAACTCTTGTGGTGCTGGTTGTGATCTCCAAATTACTATTATAATCCTCATTGTGCTTGCCAAAGGTTCTGTCCAATTTTGTCCAGAGATCCTTTGGGTATTCAGTAGAACCAAGATTAAGGTAGTACAAGCTATCATCCAGGGCCAGACATATTGTTCCAACAGCTCTATCATTGTCATTTAGCCAGTCATTCTCATTCTCATAATACTCTCTTCCAAGTCCAATAGACACCTCATAAATACCTCGTCCCTTCAGAGATGCAATCATCTTCAACTTCCATTCCGAATAGCTTGTGAATGGGGTGAGAAGAGGGATTGATGAGTCCATTCGAAGTTGTACTTGTTAAGACCTGCAAATCAAAACAAAAGGGGCACCGTAAGGTTGGATAGCATGCACATTCTAGGCTTTCATCACACCTAGCATAGTCAATCAAGCAAGCTTGATCAACAAGTTCTTTACTTGGGATATTGAGTGGTAAGCCTTGGCTTCTGGTGCAGTGCTGGATTTTTGAGCTATTGCTCAAATTTCATGGAGAAATCTGTCAAAAATCTTGTTTTTGAGAGATTGTTCTTTGTTCTGTTATATGGTCTGATACCATATTAATTCTTGCACATGATCTAGGAACAAGGAATCAAAATCATCAAAGAATAATTAACAAATACTCATGAATTGGAAATAACTGGAACCAAAATAGGTTTCCTCTCTATATATTTTATAAAAAATAATGGGTTACAATTTCCATGCTAAGCAATGGCTTAACTCCATGAAGAATTCGAATACCTAAGGGACAATTCGAATTCAATGAGTGAGTCTAGCTTAACTGACTCTTTGCCATGCAATCTCACTCAGTTAACCACTTGACCAAGACCCTAATTGACTCACCAAACCCTAACTGAAGTCAGAGTGCAATAAATGACTGAATCTCAACTGAAGGAGATCAAACACATGTCATAGCAAACCAACCATCAAGTGCTAGTCCTGCATGACTCCAATGAACCCTGATGAGGTTAACTGAAGCTGAACTGACCATCAGAAGTTGGTGGAGGCGCCTTGTTGACTCTAGTTCATTAAATAATAATAAATAATCATTAAATAATATATTTAATGAATGAAGGCACCTTAACTGACTGTAACTGAATGGTTGAATTGAAAGTAACCACCAGTTAGCAATTAGGTGCATTAATGTCACACAGATCACTCCTGGAGTGCTCAAGTTAGCCTCCTTGACTATAGGAGAAGGCTAAGTTAGCGTCCTTGACTGTAGGTAGGCATGGGTGTGACTGGATGATGGCAATTAATACTCCATTGATGTCAATTAAACTTAGGATAGTGGTTTAACTAGGACAATTTGACTGAAAGAGTGTGTATGATGGTAAATGTCTCCAACAAGGTGTTATAGCGGATTTTACCACACCAGGTAGATCAGACATTTATGGCCTTCCCTGCCCCTCTGTAGACTCTTTGGACCCCATGGACTTATATTATGCTTTGATGTTCCAAGATCATCCCCAAAAATTTCCTGTTTATACCTATACACGACTTTTAAGGCAATACCTGCGTGTATACGCAACTTTTGGCCTCAAACCCACGTACATTGGGATGTGTGCAAAATGACAAATATTTTTGGAGTTTTCCTCATTTGAGTCTAAATAAATTGACTCTTGTCTTTCCAAATTCCTTGAGAACGCTCAGTTTCGACCCTCCATTGCCTCTTTGGAGTGCTATATAAGGAACCCCTTGGATACATTGAAGGAGGAGAAATTGAAGAGTAAGGAAACTATAGTCCATTGTTGCCTCAACTTTGCTTATACTTGAGTCTGCATCCCTTTGTCCGTTGGAGCACATAGTGTTATTCCCAAGCTTTCCTTTTCTTCGTGAGCTTGCTATCGAGAGATGGAGGATTGAAGTGGTGTAGGCCTAGGTGGAGGACTCGGTTTCTCCAGTTCACAGAAGTGCCTACAGAGTTTGTCACTATTGTATATCTAATTTATTAATAGAAATATCTTTTCCTATCCAATTCATGTGCATTTTGACTATGAATATTGAATCCATGGATGTATTTAATTTCTTATACATGATTGATTATATATGTTAGAGTAGTGCTAACACATTTATATATACCATGATTTCTTTGTTTGCTGTTATTGAGAGAAAATTATAATTGCAATTGCATTGGAAAATCTCAATGAGGATCTACTTCAATCATCCAGAACAAGGTACGATTCTATATCCCTTAGTGTTAGATTTGCTTACTGCTCTTGTGCATTGGGAAAGATTGATTTCTGGTGTCATACTATTTGTTGTAGTACCCCCAAGCCATAGGAAGTTTCTCTCCATAACAAAATTGGCGACTCCATTGGGGAGGTTCCTAGTTGTTTTTCTTTAAGGATTGGGTATACAATGTGCTCGAATTGCTCTTTAATTTGTTGTTTCCATGTCGGGTCTAGAGGTATCTTTTCCCAGTAGTTTCCTGTAGGAGTAATTAGGTCTTGGCTTATCAATTTTCCCTCTTTTTCTTCCTGTACACGAGTATTTGCATTACAGTCAAGTATACAGGAGGTTTTGTTCCCGCATATGTACACAAATTTACTGCATACTATTAATTCTTGCACATGATCTAGGAACTAGGAATCAAAATCATCAAAGAATAATTGACAAAAATCATGAATTGGAAATAACTAGAATACCAAAATAGGTTTCCTCTTTGTATATTATATGAACAATAAAGGATTACAATACCATGCATGAGCAATGGCTTAACTCAATGAAGAATTCGAATACCTAAGAGACAATTTGAATTCAATGAGTGAGTCTAGCTTAACTGACTCTTTGCCATGCAATCTCACTCAGTTAACCACTTGACCAAAACCCTAATTGACTCACCAAACCCTAACTGAAGTTGGAGTGCAATAAATGACTTAATCTCAACTGAAGGAGATCAAACACATGTCATAGCAATCCAATCATCAAGTGCTAGTACTGCATGACTCCAATAAACCCTGATGAGGTTAACTGAAGCTGGACTGACCATCAGAAGTTGGTGAAGGCGCCTTGTTCACTCCAGTTCATTAAAATAATAATAAATAAGAATAAAATAATCATTAAATAATATATTTAATGAATGGAGGCA
>LPNX011024315.1:375691-480671 GCA_001517045.1 Pseudotsuga menziesii
GGAGCCATGTAGAGCAACTGAAATCATTTGAAGAGAGAGCAAATGTTATTGAGGATTTGAACCATGTGTGGAACACTCAAGAAACTGATATGTTGCAGCCTTGAACAGCAAACCATGACTGGTAAAATCAGCCCCAAATCTTAGGAGCAAGTGTCCATGCGGATGCAGAATGTCTTCCTCTTTACTAGTTCTGTGAGGAGATGATCTTGTGACCAAAGGTAGAGAATCCCTGGGACTCTGGAGAGAGAATGCTTGTGCTCCATAATCTGATATAGATTCTGAAATAGTTAATGAATCACAAAATAAAATATCAGCAACCTCATAAGAAGAAACTAACACCAAATCCCCATCAGCAAATTTGAAGAAGAACTACGGTACTTGATTTTTCACACCGGAATTGGTGAGAGCAGCTACAAGCATGACTGAAAGCTCTTGAATTTTAAAATACGAAAAAAAATAATATCAGATCAGAATTTAAATCATATCTAAATAAGTTCACAACAGATCCAAAACTGTGAAATGAAATCAAATCCCCAGCAGCAGTTTTGAAGGAGACTTGCGGTACTTGTTTCTTCACACCGTTGATGAGAACAGCTACAAGCAATACTGAAGGTTTATGAACCTGAAATTTTGAACCAAGAAATATCAGATCAGATCAGATCCAATAAGGTTCATATCAGATCCAAAATTATGGTCAACCGAGACGGTGGATGCACAGTTTTCTTCTTCTTCAAAATTCTGAATTTTGGTGCATGTAATCCTGCAGGAATTTGCTGGAAGATCTAGATCATGGGAAGCGAATGGATCACTCTGGTAATCTGATATTTCTTCCAAAATATCCAAGGTATCACATATTTGCACACCAGCAGCAACATTAGAGGAAGAAAATTCAAATTTATCCTCACTTTCGGAAGCAATTACTGGTAAATTTTGCACAGAATTCAAAGGAAAATCACCGATGAATATTTGCATGGAAGTGCAGCAGTGTTTTTCTTCAATATCAGAGATTCAAATGTCTTCTTCTGTTTCAGCAATATGAGAAGATGAGATATCAGAGATCTCATGAACTTCCGGAGCATCAGGAGAAGGAGTCACTTCATGGAGACTTTCTTCAATTCGAATTGAATGTGTAGAAGATTCTGCTTCATCTTCATCTTGAACAACTTCATCAGAGAGAGTAGAGGCTGAGAGTTTTGAGTGAAGAACTCTTGTGGTGCTGGCTGTAATCTCCAAAGTACTATTATGACCCTCATTGTGCTTGCCAAAGGTTCTGTCCAATATTGTCTAGACTTCCTTTGGGTATTCAGTAGAACAAATAAGGTAGCACAAGCTATCATCAAGGGCCAGAGCTATTGATCCAAAAGCTCCGTCAATGTCATTTAGCCAGTCATTCTCATTCTCATAAGTCTCTCTTCCAATTCCAATAGACACCTCATAGAGACCTCGTCTCTTGAGATATGCAATCATCTTCAACTTCCATTCCGAATAGCTTGTGAATGGGGTGAGAGGAGGGATTGATGAGTCCATTCAAAGTTGTACCTGTTAAGACCTACAAATCAAAACAAAAGGGGCACCGTAAGGTCGGACAGACTGCACATTTAGGCTTTCATCACACCCAGCATAGTCAATCAAGCAAGCTTGATCAACAAGTTCTTTACTTGGGATATTGAGTGGTAAGCCTTGGCTTCTGGTGCAGTGCTGGATTCTTGAGCTATTGCTCAAATTTCATGGAGAAATCTGTCAGAAAGCTTGTTCTTGAGATATTGATCTTCGTCCCGCCATAAGCTCTGATACCATATTAATTCTTGCACATGATCTAGGAACTAGGAATCAAAATCATCAAAGAATAATTAACAAATACACATGAATTAGCAATAATTGGAATACCAAAATAGGTTTCCTCTTTGTATATTATATGAACAATAAAGGATTACAATACCATGCATGAGCAATGGCTTAACTCAATGAAGAATTCGAGTACCTAAGAGACAATTTGAATTCAATGAGTGAGTCTAGCTTAACTGACTCTTTGCCATGCAATCTCACTCAGTTAACCACTTGACCAAAACCCTAATTGACTCACCAAACCCTAACTGAAGTTGGAGTGCAATAAATGACTGAATCTCAACTGAAGGAGATCAAACACATGTCATAGCAATCCAATCATCAAGTGCTAGTACTGCATGACTCCAATAAACCCTGATGAGGTTAACTGAAGCTGAACTGACCATCAGAAGTTGGTGAAGGCGCCTTGTTCACTCCAGTTCATTAAAATAATAATAAATAAGAATAAAATAATCATTAAATAATATATTTAATGAATGGAGGCACCTTAACTGACTGTAACTGATTGGTTGAACTGAAAGTAACCCCCAGTTAGCAATTAGGTGCATGAATGTCACACAGATCACCCCTGGAGTGCTCCAGTTAGCCTCCTTGACTGTAGGAAATGATAAGTTAGCCTCCTTGACTGTAGGTAGGCATGGGAGTGACTGGGATGATGGTAATTATTGCTCCTTGATGTCAATTAAACTTAGGATAGTGGTTTAACTAGGCCAATTTGACTGAAAGATTGAGTATGATGGTAAATGTCTCCAACACATACAACCGTGTATGATTTGGTTTTGAGCTTTATTCGGGAGATTGAGTGTTGCTGGGTGACTTTTGATGATTGCTGAGTCTTGTTGGATACTGTTGGTGTCTATATACAACCTCTGTTTCTGACCAGATACCCCTTTTGATTTATTTTTAATTAGGCTTTGTTATTGTCATTCATTTTTTCCTTTTTGTTTTGGGATTAGTGCTTTAGGTCTCTTTTATATTGGTGCCTTGCTTGGCTGCTGTTTATGAGTGGTTACAAGGTCTAAGAGTTGTAGAGTCTGTTATTTCTTTTTATATCTCATTTATTTCTAAAAATATAAAAATATTTTGCTTTTGCATACTTATGCATCCTTGCATTTTTGCACTCGCATGGTACTTGCATTAGGTTTTCTTATTGAATTATAGTCAGGTTTTCATTTAGGAATGATTTCATTCTCATTTGAAGGAAAAAAATTGCATCTCATGTAGTGGCATGCCCTATTTTTCATTCTACAAATATTTCACTTGGCATTGTTTGTTAGGTGTGCACATTTATTTCATTGTTGAGTCTCAATATCATTAGTTGCACGACCATTTCCCTTTGAGTAATTACAAGCATTAAAATCAATGCTTAATTAAAATGAACTACACATT
Organism: Pseudotsuga menziesii; assembly: GCA_001517045.1. NCBI lineage: Eukaryota > Viridiplantae > Streptophyta > Pinopsida > Pinales > Pinaceae > Pseudotsuga > Pseudotsuga menziesii. The sequence continues at coordinate 378,926 of LPNX011024315.1, forward strand.
TTTATTTTATATTGTTCACCAACAAGATTAGGATTTAGAGTCTTGGAATAGTTCATTGTAAGTCAATTCTCCAAGACTACTAAACACAAACAATTAGGTGCCTGTCCAGGTGAGAGTGAGAAATCCTTTGTGTAATTAGTGTTTCTCTAGAAGCTCCTCTTACACAGGAGTCAAGCACGAGGGCGCATGCACAATTGTGATTGGGATAGCCCTTGGTCACTTTTGTGACCTTTAGAGATATTTCCAGGATCGTATTCGTATTTGGGGGCCTTTGAGGTAGCAGTTGGTGCATCCTTGGGGTACCAGTTGGTGCTTTCAGGCTTCGGCTTTGCTACTCTACCCATACGATCAATCCTACCTGCAACTGTCTACTTGAGCATTGATTATATTGGGGCAACCTTAGTTGCCTTACCCAAGTATCGCAGGGGGTACTTGCCAAGGTTATTCTTGTAGGTGTCCTGACCAGGGAGGGGTTGAACAACACAGTCGCTTTACGCGTTGAAGCTGAGAGCCACTATAATTGGTTATGAACCTCTTCTTTTAGTGTATGGGAGTTTAGATCCTCTCCTAGGTAAGTCATACCTGTTGCATTCAGGAGCTCACATATCCTCCCCTTGGTTTGCTTGTTTTTGGCTGTAGATTTTCTTAGGAGTGTGCTCTGTGTACACTAGATTGCTTAGGGTTGTGTAGTTAGATAGATTCTTTTCTTTTTGTTGAGTCATTGTGCATCTGGGTGAGGCACTCCGTTGTTCTCATCGTTTAGTAGGACTTCTACCTTCTACGTCTCCTCCTCCGTTGGGAGAGAGAACCAGACAGTTTAGGCGGACTAACTCTCACTTTGATTCACACACCATGAGTGACCATGAGCCTGAGATCCCAAAAATTCATTATCTTCCACCTCCCGTATGGGAGGTTGAACCTTCAAGCACATATGGGACTCCGATGGGGTCCGACCATTCTATGGCTGGGACATCGCTTGATGATCCATCACAATTTATGGGCTACATTTTCGCAAATAACCGGTATGGCATGCCAGACATTCCTGAGATCGGTCCGACACCCAATGTCAGATCAGGTGTTGACCTTGGTGTTGCGCCTGGTGGCACTTCCATTCCTTTCCAGGAGGAGAGGTTTGGTAGCACTAGCCATATTACACCTTCCATTCTTGCGGTGGAGGTTCCTACACACATGCATCCTAGGCCTAGCACTGTCATTCCTTTTCTGGGGACTAATCCTAGACATGTGAATACTGGGGGAACAAGTTACATCCCTTCCCATATTTCATCATCTTCAACACCGGTTTTGTCAAATGCATTTTTGATGACACATCCTCCTCCTAACTCACATGGTCCTTCGGGCCGGAGTTCTACCGATAGTCATGTTCTACCGTTACTCTGATGGGGTCCAACCATTCTATGGCTGGGACATCGTATGATGATCCATCATAACTTCTGGGCTACATTTTTGTAAATAACCGATATGGCATGCCAGACCTTCCCGAGATTGGTCCAACACCCAATGTCGGATTGGGTGTTGACCCTGGTGTTGCACCTGGGGGCACTTCCATTCCTTTCCAGGAGGAGAGGTTTGGTAGCACTAGTCATATTACACTTTCCATTCCTGCGGTGGAGGTTCCTTCACACACACATCGTAGTCCTAGCACCGTCATTCCCATTCTGGGGACTGATCCTAGACATGTGAATATTGGGGGAACAAGTTACATCCCTTTCCATATTCCATCATCTTCAACACCGGTTCTGTCAAATGCATTTTTGATGACACATCCTCCTCCTAACTCACATGGTCCTTCAGGACAGAGTTCTACCATTAGTCATGTTCATCTTGCATCTGGTCACACTGTAGAGTCACAAGGCCATATGCCTCCTTATGTGTTAGCCGAGTATGTACCATCTTATGGCCAGTCTCATGGACCATCCTATGGAGCATCTTATGGAAAAAATTATACACCTTATGGGTCCAGGTATCAACCTGCTTAGTAGTCTCCTAACTATGGCTTCACAACACCCTAGCCTCAAGGTACTCCAAACTATAATAAATAACCCTATATGGGTCAAATGGGAGGAGGTTACTATCCCACTGGCCAAGGCCATGGTTTCTATAGCAATCAAAACTATGGGAACCAACCCTATCAGGGAGCATGGAACCAAATGGCTCAGCCTAGGCTTTATTTCCTTACAACGTTGAACTTACCTGACTTGTCGAGTTTGACAAATGATCCTGTGTCTCATGACCCGGAATGGTCAGTCATTCCCTCCAAGCTTCCTTTGGACATTCCAAAGTTCGAAGGTAAGGATGGTGAAGATCCTGGTGAGCACTTCACGACATTCCACCTTTGGTTCTCTTCGAACTTCTTGAATCACGATTCAATTCGTTTAAGGCTATTTCAACGCACCCTCATGGGGCCTACGACTAAGTGGTACATAGAGTTTCCTGAGAGGACTTATACATCATTTAATGACCTAGATATGACCTTCCTTAATCATTTTCGGCTACCAATGCGTTGCGATGTTGGTACCGAACTCTTGTCGACATTTCAGTAGGACAAATCCATGCACATATTTGATCATATTCAAGAGTGGCGTAGACAGAAGAGATTGATTAAGGCTTTATACCACCAGAGTTCCTTTTGGAATGGTTCCTCAAGTATTTATTGCGTTACATAGCGGAGGATGTTTCCACATCCGGAGTGCAAAATGAGGAACAAGCTATCTTTAAAGGTCATCAACTGGATTTGAATTATGCTCAATCTGGGCTCTTATATGAGATCATACCGAATGCACCTAGATCCAATTTCGACCCTAAGTTTGAACCTATGCCACATGCCGATGGCATCGTTGGCTCTGCAAGTGCTAAGCTTGCAAGCTTGGTTACAAATCAAATGAATAACAGTGTCTATTAACTAGCCTGCATTGGGACAAGTTACGGCTTCGTCTCATCCTACCTAGATGACAGATGTACTTTCAATGCAATCGTCGAACCATAAAGGTAACCAGGACCGTTGATGAAATAAAAAGAAAGGTAAAAATAATCGAAAGGGTGGGAATAGGAATGAAAATGATAATAGTGACAAGAACAACAACAATAATGTTGGGGGGGACAAGAAACCTACGCATAAGGTTAAATTTCCTTGTAAGTTTTGTGGGGATGATCACCTCAATCACTTGTTCCCTCGGATAGAATATGCCTTGAAGTTCATCGCACAGAGCCCATGTGTGTTGACAAATCCTTTATGATAAAAGAAAAATATGAACTCGAGGACCATGGATCCTGGTGGTGCTTCTGGTGGGTCTCCAAACCCATCGGACAACGTTAGTGGCCATGGTTGCATTAATATGATTTTTGTTGAAAAATTTGTGACTCATTCTGAGGATTATGGTACGTCACAACCAGAACTAGGAAAAGAACCTGCTCCACCTGAGATCCCTTTCCATATCAAAAAACCTAGTGATAAGCCTAAAGCTCCACCTCACATTCCTAAGGGAGTCTTGAAGCGTTCCGGGCACAATCCTAATACCTGATCTGCCTAGAACTATTCTATCGTCAAGGATTTGGGCCAGAATCCTTGTGCGATGTCTGCTTTAGAAGTCCTTCAGACTTGTCCTCCATAAAGGAAATCCTTGTTGTCTGTTCTTGGGGTGGATGATGGAAGCTCTCCTTCACTGATCAAATTTGAAACTCATGGAGTCCAGCCTAGCTTTCCTTACTATGTGTCCCTTTTGGTTCATGTAGAGTGTCTAAACAACATGATCAAGTGCACAGTGATTGATGGAGGCGTTGCGGCTTTCGTGATGTCTTTTTCATGTTGGAGGAGTTTGGTTCTCCTGCATTGTCTAAGTCAGGCACCGTGTTAACTACGTTTTATGGAAGATCGTTTCAGCCTCACGAAATTATTCCTTTTCTTGAGCTCCAATTGGGAGGGAATACCATTGTGATCGAGGTTGAGGTGGTTGATGCACCCCTTGACTATAATCTTTTACTAGGTAGGAACTAGATTTACAATATGCAAGCAACCGAATCGTCACTCTTCCAGGTTGTTTTTTTCCTTTGGATGGGAAGATTGTGACGATCGATCAAATATCCTTTGATAATTCTAGTTAGAAAGCATTGTTGGGAGCTTCTATCCCGGTTATCGATCATTCTCAGCCGACAACTGATAATGTTGGGGTGGGCATGTATCCTTCGCTAATGGGAACTTATAGTTGTGCCACACCCATTCTTATGATCGGTTCTAATCTTGGTAAGGCTTCAAATTCATTGAGTTTGGTTCCTTTTCGCACTTCGCATATGGAGGACCCTTGGACTCTTCCTTCTTCGAGTACTTCGGGTGAAGTTTCTATACCCGCCGAGACGGACATGCTGTTGTATACAACTATGGTGGCTTATAAAGGTAATATTGATTCGGTTGTAGAGTGTAGTCCTTCCTCTTCATGGATGAATGAGGAGGACCCTTATGCATTTACTGCTTGGGAAGTGTTGTCATCTTACTCACATGACTTCCTCGATGACATATTTACATAGAATGAGGCTATTCTTGAGGCTATGTTAGGGTTAGAACAACCTTCGAGGGAGTTGCATCATAGATCTTGTTTTCTCCCTAAGCTTGATGATATTGAGTGTGATGAATTTAAGGCAATCTTTACCGAGAAAATTGGTAGTCCCATGGTACAATTAGGCTCTCTTAGCAAGTATGCAAAAGGGAACATGCCTAAATTGTCACCAACTATACCTATCAATATTTCTTGCATTCCTGGCAATATTGAAAACATGTACATTGGGGCAGATTGTTCCCTCGATGAGATTTGAGAATACACCAAGATTTTTAAATAATTTTGAGATGTGTTCACTTGGTCATATAAAGAAATGATGGGAATTGACCCTCGCATTGTCAAGCATGAAATAAAAAGCTTTCTGGATGCTAAACCTGTTTGACAATGTTTACATGCAATGAATCCTAGGAAAGCACCCGCTATTAAGGCTGAGATAGAGAAGTTACTCAAAGTTGGCTTCATCTATTCCGTTCCCTTGACGGAGTGGGTGTCAAATCTCATTCCAGTGGATAAGAAGCAGGGAATGATCCGTGTATGCACCGATTTCAGAGATTTGAATCGCGCCTATCCTAAGGATAACTTCCCCACACCATTTATTGATCACATTTTAGATGAGTGTACGAGGAGAAAAGTTTTCTCCTTTATGGATGGCTTTTTTGGTTATAATCATATTCAGATTAAACCCGAGGACCAACATAAGATTGCTTTCATTTTTCCCTGGGGTACTTTTGCAAACCGAAAGATTCCCTTCGGCCTTAAAAACATCGGAGCAACATTTCAATGGGCTATGGCATTTGCCTTTCACGATCTTAAAAAGATTATTGAAGTCTATTTGGATGACTTAGCTGCTCACTCTCGTATGAGAGTGTGTCATCCTTATCATTTACGTTTGGTTTTCAAAAGATTCCGTCGTTATCAAATTCGGTTAAATCCTCATAAGTGCATCTTTTGCGTGAAGGTTGGATGCTTACTAGGGTTCATTGTTTCCAAGGAGGGTATAAGGGTTAATCCTTTGAAGGTTGAGGCAATACTTCAATTGTCTCCCTCGCGTAACATTATACATCTTCAGTGTTTGCAAGGTATGGTGAACTTCTTGCAAATATTCGTGGTCAATTTTTCCAATTTGACTAAATGCTTCATGCATTTGTTGAAGAAATACACTTCGTTTATCTAAGATGAGCGATCCCAGAAGTCTTTCGATGCTTTGAAGAGAGACTTAGCATCGACCCCCATGCTTAGTCCACTTGACTATAGCCGTGACTTTTTGATATATGTGGTTGTGTCTTAAGAAACAATTGGTATGGTATTGGTTCAAGAGGATGAGGAGCTTCATGAGCATGTCATCTACTATCTTAGCCGAAACCTTATTGATGCAGAGGTTCGTTATACCCATGTTGAGAAGTTGGACTTAGCTACCGTCCATGCGGTTCAATGTTTGAGGCATTATATCCTTCTTAGCCATACTTTTGTTATAGATCACATTAATCCATTTCAGTTTGTCCTCACCAGAAGGATGATAGGGGGAAAGTATAATAAATGGATTTTGATATTGCAAGAATTTGACCTTGAATTTGTTTCGGCGAAGTCAAAGAAGTCATTGATTTTTGCTGAGCTTATATTTGATTTTTCGAGTTTGGATGAGGGAGAGGTTCATAAGGATTCTTTCATTGATGAGCACATTTTTCTCATTTCGACTGCAGACCCATGGTACGGGGACATTATTGTCTACTTACAGACCTTGAAGGTTCCTTCTCACCTCTCACGAGATGAGCGTCGATGACTACATCATGTAGTGAAGAATTACCTCATTGTGGATAACACTTTGTACCATCGTGGGGTCGATTCCATTTTGCATTGTTGCTTAACTCACGAAGAGGTCGAGGTTGTGCTGAATGATTTCCACGGAGGGGCGTGTGGTGGTCATTTATTTGGGATTTCTACAACTCAAAATATTTTAAGAGCAAGTTATTTTTGGTCATCCATCTTTAAATATTGCGTTAATGCGGTCAAGCGGTTCCACCCTTGGCAGGTGTTTGCATGGAATATGCGCTCTCATCCCACCCCTTTGCATCTAGTTATCACCACCGATCCCATCACCAAGTGGGGGGTCATTTTTATGGATTGCAACCCAGCTTCGGTTGGGGGGCACCATCACATTATTGTGGCTGTTGACTATTTCACGAAATGAGAAGAGGCTATGCCCATAATTAAATCCAGCAGTGAGACAGTCGCGCATTTTGTATTCAACCAGATTATCACCCAGTTCGATATTCTAAGGGAGCTTGTCACTGAACATGGTAGGAACTTTTAGAACAAGATGATGGAAGAGTTGTCTTCAAAGTTAGGGTATAAGCAAGATCATTCCTCTCCTTACTATCCTCAAGCGAATGGACAGGTTGAAGTTGTGAACAAATCACTTAAGCCCATTCTCCAATGAACCATTGTACAAAGCAAGACCAATTGGAATATCATGTTATATCCTGATTTGTGGGCTTATCAAACCGCGGTTAATACTGCCACCAGTTTTTCTCCCTATCAACTTGTGCATGGGGTGGAGTCCGTCTTACCGGTTGAGTGCAAATCCCTTCTTTGAAGCTAGTCGTGGCGATTTTACCAGACACTTCCGCATTGGAAGAGAGTTTGGTCTACTTGGAGCAACTTGATGAGCAATGTTGAGATGCTTTAGTGGCTCTTGAGATTAACAAGCATCACGTTAAGGTCCAGTAGGATAAGTCTGTCCATCCTAGGAGGTTTAGTGAAATTGATTTGGTTCTTTTATGGGACCAAGCTAAGGAACCCTTGGGGGCAAGAAAGTTTAATCCCATGTGGCATGGTCCTTATGTGGTTAAGCGGGTGTTAGAGAAAGGTGCCTATGAGTTAGTCGATTATGAAGGGATAGCCTTGGCAGAGCCTAGAAATGGGCTCTATCTTAAGAAGTACTATGCATGATTTTTAGCCAAGGCTGATTTGTTGTATATTATTGTACATTTTCATAGCGTAGTTTTGGCCTACTTGTGGTGATCAAGTTTGTTGACTAGCTTCCATTTGTTGTGGCAGATGTCGACAGAGTCTTCGGTTTATGTAGGATTCACTGATGGTGCTAGCTGCCACACTCAAAACTCAACTTTGGCTTCTTGGGTGATTTATACTCCTACGGGTCAAGTGTTGTCTTCAGGAGGGGTTTGTCTACGACCTTCATCGAACAATGTTGCAGAGTATAGTGCCGTTATTGAGTTATTGTGTGATGCCATTTTGCATGGTATTAAATCTCTTGAGGTACTTCTTGATTTGCAATTAGTGGTTTCACAACTTAATGGCTTGTATCATGTTAGGGATCCAACTTTGTTATGAAGGTTCTTGCGTGTCAGGTTGCTTGAATGACAATTTGAGAACATAACATACATCCATATTACAAGAAATTTTAATCAAGTTGCTGATTCATATGCTAACTATGTACTAGATTGGCATTTGTTTCACAGACCATAAAGCATTCACAAACACATTTACACATGTAAATAAGATAATAACCGATCATCATAGGTATTTTCATTAAAATATATGTCTAAAAATGTCGTGTCATTATACATAAGTGTCGGATACAAAAATGGGGCTTTCGAGCCATTGATATATACTACACGATCATACAAAAAATACATCCCAATCCTTTAAGCCTGTGGGAAAGGAGGGTGCTAATCATGGTAGCACACTACAACTCTAGCTAGCCGAAAAAATAAATGAACCCGTGCCCATGGTACTCCAACCATCTGGCGCTGCATGGCCTCAAGAAAGTCCTCAACTTGCGCCATGGGAACTCTATGTGTCAATTGAACGAAGTTTGTGTGAATGCTTTGGAGCATACGCTCCACGTCCACACCCATGATCTCATCTCCTCTTCCCCTCCATCGATGACGAGGGAAACCATCTGGCTGTTGTGGTCCCACATATGCATGTACATGATAGAGTATCACTATATGTCATCACACCAAAAACATGTCTTTTTGATTCCATATATATAAAAAAAAATTAATAATTCAAAAAACAAGTTTGAGTCGGGATTCGTTACCTATCTCTCCATATGCAGAGCCTGGTGGTATGGGCATGCCTAGGTCTCCATGAAAGTATATCCCTACATAGGGATAGTTATCTATGGTGATGATCTATCTACGCCACTAGAGAAATAAGTCTGCTGGGTAGGGGTTTTCCACCCACCCCTCTCCTAGTCTCCGCATGACGTTTTCCTAGCATAGCTGAGTCGGATCTCGAACTCCATGTGGGGAAATATCAACTCTTGGTCTTAGCCCCGACACACGCTCAAAAAAGAAAGCACTCAAGATGCTTCCATAGCCGAAGTTCCTCACTCACCCCATCTTGCAGTCTATAAGTTGTTGTTTCATGTTGCTCAACAGTGAGGTACTCCAATCATATATTGTAGGGTGCATACACTCCACTGCATAGAACATCAAAGGCCTTGGATATCGATGGAGGGATTCCAATCCTGCTATCCTATCTAGTGCCAATAGTATGGCCTTCAACCCAAGGTTTTGGATTGAGTTTGTCAGGATTTCACTCCCAACCTTTTCCCTATTTGGGACACAATATATGAAAATGTAAGCATCTATCGTGAGCCCGCCTCCCAGCCCACAAGCTCGTAGGTTTACCACTTCCCCTCTTCAGGACAATCCTGTAATGAAGTAAATGTCCTCAACCTCGAGGCTGAGGGACATCCTGTCTAACTAAAATGTCTTTGAGTCAGGATCCCAGTAATCCATTAGCAGTTGGAGTAGCCTTGGCTTTGCCCTTAAACTTCCAAGGTGCCAAAAATTGTATAATCCACAATCCCTTAACGTTTGTTGAGCCATTAGATAAACTTGCATGACCTCTTCAACATCACCATGTTCACACTCTCTCCATTCTAGAACCATATTGCACAAGAATTTCCAAATTCGATGAATTTTCGCCTTAGAATTTCTTGTTTACGACCCTATACGCGACTATTTTAAAAAACAGCAGAGTACGTACGTGGGTATCGTGGTCTTTTCCGTGTATACCCAGCCCTATACGTAGAAAAGACCCAATTTCTGTGTGGGTTGAAACCGCCCCTTTTGGGATGGCCTAAGATTAAAACTTGACCATCAAAATTAAAAATAAAAAAATGTAAATGGAAGAGAAGGGCATGAGTTTCTAGCTGAACCAGACAAAATGCAATTCTGTGGAGCGATGCTCCTGGGATCAGCTTCTGAATTTTTTGGTCTCAAATGCACTATGGTGGGTAAATTTTCAAATGGTATGGAAAATTTTATTTTTTCACTATTTTATAGATTTTTAAATTTTATTTTTACCCACTTTCTATAGTTTTGACCTGTTTTTGACCATTTTTGGAACATGTGGACTAATAGGGTGTTGTAGGGGCCTGTTTTGAGCGCATTTTAACTGAGTCTTTGATCCGTTCATGCCTATTATAGGTATAACGTATGAACTGGCATATAAGTTAGGATTTCACGCCCGCCTGCATTTTGCGTGACCTTATGACCGTTTCATTTTAACCTTAGGTACGAACCCATTCCGCTGTTATATTTTTAACATTAAGCTAGCATAACATTAGGATCTTTAACTAAGAGAACAACACGCACAACAATCAAACACAAGAGACAATGAACACAATGTTTTTCCTCGAGGAAACCATAAATGGAGAAAACCCCCAACTTCCTTAGAGATAGAATCAACAACAAAAGTAAAACCCCAAAACAGTAAGATGATCTCCCAACAGCAGTAACCTCTTTCTTCCTTGCCCCAGTGTCTTTCTCATCCTCAGCTATGCGCTACAACTGAGTGTGGATGAGTGTATGCTAAATAGAAAGGCCAACTCTATATTTATACTAATTCTCGACATGACTAAAAACCTACTAGGGCCAACCTCTCCAGGAGAGTCTAATAACCCTAGTGCCCTGAAACTGCGGGGACTTTAACCCTTAGACAATAGGAGGGTTACCCACAATGACTTGACATGACTTGTTTACATTATAGATCCTCTCGATAGGAACATCGAGGCATGACATGACGCAAGTACATCCCGAAATAAACATCGGGTTATAATACATAAGAAATATAAGTGAATACATTCCGAAGTTACAATTACATCAACACTCCCTCTTAACTAGGAAGGTATTCTCTTGACACAATTTTCATCACTAGTCTTCTTCTCTGGATCATCTCGTCATCTGCATCTTCAAGTCATCTTCGTCTTCAAGTCATCTTCATCTTCAAGTCATCTTCATCTTTGGATCTGGATCATCACTGGATCTGGATCATCATCACTGGATCTAGATCATCACTTGATCTGGATCATCACTAGATCTGGTTCATCACTTGATCTGGATCATCATTGGACATCATCACTAGATCTAGATCATCACTCAATCTGGATCACCACTACTAGATCTTCATTACTGGATCATCATGGGTGCTATCTCATGATTCTTCTCGTCACAGGAAGTTCTACAGAGCCAACCTTTTTTCATGCTGGTTGTAGGCCTAGCCTCCATGTAGGTCTTCTTCAGCTCTTATATCTGACACCAAGTTAGAATGGACCGCCCAGCACTCACATCTGATCATGTAGGAACCAATCCTATAATCACATCAGAAAATCCCAGCACTCACATTCACTAGCATGATAGGACACAACTACTATCATCTGTGAAAAGGCTCAACACTTACAACCACCAACATGATAGGACACAACTACTATCATCTGTGGAAAGGAATAACACTCACATCCACCAGCATACAGGACACACCTACTACCATCTATGGAAAGGCACAACACTTACAATCACCGACATGGTAGGACACACCTACTACCATTTGTGAAAAGGCACAGCACTCACATCCACAGCATGATAGGACACACCTACTATCATCCATGGAAATGAAATCACTCACATCCACCAGCATGATAGGACACACCTACTATCATTTGTGGAAAGGCTCTGCACTTACATCTGATCATGTGGGAACAAATCCCTCAGTCACATCAGAATGGCTCTCAGTCCCAGACTGAGGATTCCTGGTACCTCATCAGGTAGCTCCATTCCAAGAATGGCAGTAGCCGTTATATCTAACACCAAGTCAGAATGGCCAGCACTCACATCTGACATGGAAGGAACCAATCCTCTAACCATGACAAAATGGCTCAGCCCTTACATCTGATCAAGTGGGAACACATCCCTCTATCACATCAGAATGGCCATGCACTCATATATGATCATGTGAGAACACATCTCACAGTCATATCAGAACGGCCCTCAGTCCCAGACTGAGTTTTCCTGGTACCTCACCAGGCAGCTCCATTCCAAGAATGGAAATAGTCCTCATATCTGACCATGTAGGAACCAATCCTACAGTCATATTAGAATGGCTCAGCACTCATATCTGACATGGAAGGAACCAATCCTCTCACCGTGACAGAATGGCTCAGCCCTTGCATCTGACCATGGAAGGAACCAATCCTCTCACCATGTCAGAATGGCTCACAGACTCATCACTTCCCTTTGGAGGGAACCTCAATATGGAGAACACCAAGCTTCTCCCTGAAGTACTCAAACTTCACCCTAGCCAATGGATTCATCAATACATCAGCTATCTGTTCGTCCGTCGCAACATACTGGAGCTTCACTGCTCCCCTCTACACCATATCCCTGATATAGTGATACTTGATCTCGATATGCTTCGACTTGTCATGGAACACCGGGTTCTCTGACAACTTCACACAACTCTGGTTGTCACAATATATACAAGTAGCATCTAACTGGAGATCAAATAAATCAGACAGTATCTTCCTCAGCCATACTGCCTCACAACTAGTTGAACAAGCTGTGACATACTTTGCTTTAGCTGTACTTAGTGCCACACAGGATAGCTTCCTACTAAACCAAGAGATCACACATGATCCCATACTGAAGCAACACCCTGAAGTGCTCTTCCTATTGATGGCACTATTTTCCCAATCTAAATCAACATAACCCTCCAGGTTAATCTTCTAATTCGACTCGTACTTGAGCCCATAATCAACTGTACCCCTTAGGTACCTCAGAATATGCTTTGCAGCAATCAAGTGAACATTTCTCGGATCTGTCAGGAACTGGCTCAAGGTGTTCACAGCAAAGCCAATATCTGGTCTTGTGTTCATCAGGTACATCAAGGACCCAATCATCTGACGATACATCGTAGCATCAACCAACTCTGATGAAGCATCGCTCAATAGCTTTAGGTTTGATGCCATAGGTGTGGCCATAGCCTTACAGTCCATCATCCCAAACCTCTTCAAGATCTCTACTGCATACTTCCCTTGTCCGAGGGATATTCCATCTGCATTCTTCCACACCTCCATGCCTAGAAAATAATGCATCATACCCAAGTCCTTCATTTCGAACTCGGCAGCAAGCTTCCTCTTCGTATCAACAATCAACCCATCCATACCTGTTACAAACATATCATCTACATACAGTAGGAGCATCACTAGGTTGCCATCTTCAACCTTGTAATACAGATTGGAATCTGCTTTACTCTTAGTAAAGCCCAAACTAGATAGAAAGTTGTCAATTCTGTCGTACCAAGTCCTGGGTGCTTGTTTCAAACTGTACAGGGCTTTCTTCAATCTGCATACATGAGACTGTTTGCCATGTGTCTCGAAACTGAGTGGCTGCTCTACATATACTTCCTCTTCTACTACACCATTCAAGAAAGCGGTCTTGACATCCATTTGGTGTATCTTCCATTTCATTACTGCAGCCAAAGCAAGTACTGATTTGACGGAAGTGTATCTGGTTATAGGTGCAAAAGTTTCTTCATAGTTTATTCCTTCTTTCTGGGAGAAACCATGAGCAACAAATCGTGCTTTATATTTTTCAATGCTACCGTTTGCAACATGCTTGATCTTGTAGATCCATTTAGAAGTTACAACCAACTTCCCTTCTGGTCTTGGGACAACATCCCAAACATCATTTTTCATGATCGATTGATATTCTTTGATCATAGCATCCTTCCATTCTTTTCGTTTTGCTGCTTCTTCATAATTGGAAGGTTCTTTATCGATGAAATCATATAGTAATGCTACATACCTGGAGCAAGATCTGGTCCTCTTCCTTTCTCTGTGATTCTCTGCTGAAGCCCCATATCTTTTCGCACCTTGGATAATTTCCTGTACCCAAGTAGGTTTCCTCTTGTGAGGATTCTTATCCCGAGGTGGATCTACAGGTCTTTGTGGTTCTTCAAATTCTTGATCTTCTTCTTGAGTTTCTTCGTTTATGGTTGTATCATGAATTCTGGGTGCTTCTGCTTCTTCAGGTTTTTTAGAAGGTCTCTTTCTGGATTTGTTGTAAGCTGTGTCTTCATCAAATGTCACATCTCTGCTGATGTCAATCTTCTTGAATCCTGGGAAATATATTCTGTAAGCCTTCGAGCTTTTAGAGTATCCCACAAATATACCCTTCTTTCCTGAAGGATCTAATTTTGTTCTCTTCTCTTTTGGAATGTGTATGTACACAGGACAACCGGATATTCTGAGATGGCTGAATTCTGGTTTCTTTCCAGAGAAGACTTCTTCAGGAGTCTTGTTCTCGAGTACTCTGTGTGGAGTACGGTTCTGTACATACACCGCTGTTCTAGCAACTTCTGCCCAAAGATGCATAGGAAGATCTTGATCATGAAGCATAGCTCTTGCAGCATCCATGATAGTTATGTTCTTCCGTTCTGCAATCCCATTCTGTTGTGGATTATAAGGAGTGGACAAATCCCTCTCAATCCCTGAGTCTTTGCATAACTCTTTGAATTTATTCGAAGTGAATTCTCCATCATTATCTGATCGAAAGGTCTTGATTCTCTTTTCAGCGTGGTTCTCGATCAAGGCTTTGAATTCCTTGAACTTGCTGAATACTTCATCTTTGTTCTTTATGAAGTAGATCCATGTCTTCCTAGAAAATTCATCAATAAAAGAAACATAATATACATACCCGCTTAGTGAGCTTGATTACATAGGACCGCATACATCAAAGTGGATGATTTCCAAGATTCCTTTTGCCTTTCTCTCACTACATGGAAATGTCTTCTTTGTATTCTTTCCTTTCACACATCCTTTGTAGACCCCATCATGTTTTGCTTGAATTTCTGGAAGGCCTTCAACAACTTTGCTTGCAATTGGTAGTGCTCTGTAATGCACATGTGCAAGCCTTCTATGCCAAAGCTCATTTGGCTCTACTGTGTCATGGACCAAGGCTTGTTCTGGATGGCCCTTCAATTTATACAATCCTCCTTCTTGTTCCCCAATCACTACTACATCATTGATAGTCTTTCCTTTTGGCTACATGATGACTTGACCATCTATGAATGCAACTCTCATTCCTTTTGCATCTAATGCAGATATGGAGAGGAGGTTCTTCTTTAGTCCTGGTACAAACAATACTTCCTTCATTGTCATAGACTTTCCAGAGTCTAGCTTATAGGAAGATTCCCCACTACCTTTTATTGGATACTGGTAGTCATTTCCTAGCTTCACCTTGTGAGGTGATTCATGTTCTAAAAGTTTCACAAAGGATTCCTTGAATCCTGTCATATGTTTGGAATCCCCACTATCTATAAGCCAATCATTGCTTCCATGAGTAATGTTTCCCGTGAGAGCGAAAATCAAAACATATTCTTCCTCACTTGAAGAATCTTCACTTTCATATCTAGTTCTCTTTGATGAAGGTTCATCATCCTCTGCAGCATGAGCATGATGTCTTCTCTTATTTCCCTTCTTCTTGTGAGAGACATTTTTGTTTCTAGGAAATTCTCTAGCATAATGTCCTTTCTCATCACATGTATAACATCTGATTCTAGACAAATATTTTCTAGAGTTATCTTTATGAAAGGACTTACCTCTGGGGTGATGAGAACTTCTTCTAGGTTTCTTGGAGTTAACTGTGAGAGCATGATATTCACTTCCCATCTTTTCTTCTCGAGCTGCTATCTGAGCTTCTTCTTGAGAGCACTCTTCCCATAGTCTGTTGAACTTGACTAACTTCTTTCTAGCATAGATTCCTTGAATAAAGGAGTCCCATGATTTAGGGAGACCATTCAAGGTGGTCATTACAATCTATGCATTTTCTACTTCTTCATCTACTACTTCTAGTTGTTCCTTGATCTGAGAAAACTCTTGTGAAGTAAGACTGGATTTTTTCTGCATTCTGAATCTTCACATTCTTCAGTTGGTTTCTCAGAGTCATCTTTCGGTTTATGTTCTTCCCTTCAAACAATTTGGTTAGGTCATAAAACATAGCTTTAGGTGTCTTGAGGGAGGACACCTGTGGTATGAGGTGATCCTTGATAGAATCAGAAATGATCCTCTTTGCCATAACCAACTTCTTCTTATGTAAGACCTTTGCCTCATCTCCCTCTAGAACTGGAACCTCCTCACTGATATAGGAGTCCAACTCATTTTCTTCCAGGACTAGGGAGATCCTATACTTCCAGGCTCGGAAGTTATCAGCTCCCTCAAGATTTTCATTAAGCTTGGTATGATGAAACATCTTAACTGAGAACCTCAAATGGAAATACAAAAGATTTAGATCTTACCAGGTTAAGATGTCGGATCTGAATTTGGAGCTGAAATCCTGCAGTGCTAGTTCAGGAGCAGATTAGGGTTTTTCTTTTCCGGAGTTCTATCCAACCAAATGCTTTGAATTTGATCCCTAACTTCGATTTTAGGGAGGAGATCAATCTAGGTCTGGGCTCACTGAAAAATTCCACTTCTGTGAAAAGCCCTAATTTTTGGCAGTAGTGTCGAGTCCAAAATTGAAAAGCCTCAGAATTGGATTATGCTTCGACAGAAAGATGCGCCCTAAGGAGGAGAGTTATTCCAACCTTCTTTTGCTGAAAATATGTGGAGAGAGATCCACAAAGTAGGAAGCCCTAGTTCTCGCAGCTGCACAGTGTCTTCTTCTCAGGTTAGCTCTGATACCATGTTAGATTTTTAACATTAAGCTAGCCTAACATTAGGATCTTTAACTGAGAGAACAACAAGAACAACAATCAAACACAAGAGACAATGAAGACAGTGTTTTTCCTTGGGGAAACCATAAATGGAGAAAACCCCGCAACTTCCTTAGAGATAGAATCAACACCAAAAGTAAAACCCCAAAACAGTAAGATGATCTTTCGACAGCAGTAACCTCTTTCTTCCTTGCCCCCATGTCTTTCTCTTCCTTAGCTATGCGCTACAACTGAGTGTAGATGAGTGTATGCTAAATAGAGAGGCCAGCTCTCTATTTATACTAATTCCCAACATGACTAAAACCCTACTAGGGCTGACCTCTCTAGAAGAGTCTAATAACCCTAGTGCCCCAAAACTGCGGGGACTTTAACCCTTAGACAATAGGAGGGTTACCCATAATGACTTGACATGACTTGTTTACATTATAGATCCTCCCGATAGGAACATTGGGGCATGACATGACACAAGTACACCCGAAATATACATTGGGTTATAATACATAAGAAATATAAGTGAATACATTTTGAAGTTACAATTACATCAACATCCATGATATCATAGAACCTTCATGTTGCTGTTAGAAGTGGTATTGTGCGAATGGTAGAGATTTCCTATACATGGGTGCCCTAGTTAAATCCTTTTTGCATTTGGTACCCATGTTGAGATGCCTCCTTTAGGTTATGGGAGTCCTTTTTTAGTCCCGCCATGTCCTTGAGCAAGAACTTCATACTCCTCTTGAACTTTATGATGGATTTTCCCCATAGGGATTCCCTTGTATATATCAAGTTGTAATTGCATTTCATGAGTTTTGCTTTCCTTATTGAGCTTTACGCCAGCTCCTTGACTTCGAATTATCTGCCATATAACCTGAGCCTGTCTCATGACTAGCCAAGTAGAGCCTTCTACATATCCTTTGTAGCTTTATCACCCCTTTACCAAGAGGAGACCTTCCCCCGAGTGTTGTTATCCTACAAATGTTTCCTTGCATTGAGCATAGGTATGTTCCACTACTTGGAACTAGATTTCATGTCCCTAACACTCGTCTCCTCCTAGCTATGTACTATAAAGCACTTTTATTCTTTTTCAATTTTTTCAAAATATCTTAAAAAGTCCAAAAAAAATAAAAATCCAAACAGGAAAAGATGTTATCTTTGGCAGTAGTCGAGTCTTGTCACCTTCGAATAGAGCACTATATATCACATCCATTGGTTGGGTTATTAGTTTGAATTTAGGAGTTGTACTCATTACTCTGAGTTTATATCCACCGACTGGTTATGCTTCCAATCCCCATGGATCCTCTGTTGATGCCTCATGTGTCACAAGGATGTCCCAGTTTGCATATCGAGTCCATGCTGCCTACCTTCAGTCACCATTTTCCTTATGCTCTTGTTCGAAGGAAGTTTAAGCCTGAGTCGGCCATTCCTCAATTATCTTGAATTTGCATGTTGACCATTCCCAGTACTGTTACTGGTTCGTGCACATCTTGTTCCTTGATTTCTTCCACATTATACAAATTTGTTGAGTACCTCATGTTGGTTGATGGGGGATGCCTTAATTCCCTCCTTCCAGCAGATTCCATTCCATCGACATCAAATCATTTATTACGGAATATGATTCTAGAGTCATTTGAGTGCCTTGAGACTTATAGTCATCAATGGTAGGTTCTCTTGCCATCGACAGTTTTGGGAATACATCAATGTCCCCGGATCAATGGATTCTTTCAAGTGTTCAACCTCAATACATCTATTCACACTTGTTAGATTGCACTCTGTACCTTGATTCCCATTTTCATTATCAGTGGGTTATCTCTTCTGTTAACAGTATACATCAATGGTCGGTAATCAGATGATGTACTACTATGTTCGACCTCGACACATCTATTCACATAGTAGGACATGCACTCATAGCGGTTTGTGTAGAAGACCTTCAAGCTTGGTGGCATTTCATATATGCTACCTCTTTGATAGTGCTAGTATTCATTAGATTTCAGCTCTCATGATCATGATTCCAGTGTTTCCAATGTATATCAGATATCTTCATCCATTATGGAGATCTTGATCGATTGTATATTGTACATGGTGATGACCACACATGACACTTTGTATATCATGCTTATTCATGGCCATTGTAATCTTATGTATCCGAGATTGCTACATGTATTTGCAGTCACATGCAGAGATTGATTATTGTATTGTACTAATGAGTGGTTGGTTCTTCCACCTAGGTCTTCATTACTCCACTTCTGGGATGCATTTTATAATGTATTTCGGCCATCATGTTACCCCTCTGACCTCACACATTAGGGGGCATATGTTATAGATGATTTTACCACACCAGGTAGATCACACATTTATGGCCTTCCCTTTCCCTCTGTAGACTCTTTGTACCCCATGGACTTATATTATGCTTTGATGTTCCAAGATCATCCCCCAAAATTGTCTGTTTATACATATACGTGACTTTTAAAGCAATACTCGCATGTATATGCAGCTTTTGACCTCAAACCCGCGTACATCGGGATGTGTGCAAAATGACAAATATTTTTGGAGTTTTCGTCATTTGAGTTTGAATAAATTGACTCTTGGCCTTCCAAATTCCTTGATAACGCTCTGATTTGACCCTCCATTACCTCTTTGCAGTGTTATATAAGGAACCCCTTGGATACATTGAAGGATGAGAAATTGAAGAGTAAGGAAACTATAATCCATTGTTGCCTCAACTTTGCTTATACTTGAGTTTGCATCCCTTTGTCCCTTGGAGCACATAGTGTTCTTCCCAAGCTTGCCTTTTCTTTGTGAGCTTCTTATCAAGAGATGGAGGATTGAAGTGGTGGAGGCCCAGGTGGAAGACTTGGTTTCTCCGGTTTGCAGAAGCGCCAAAAGAGTTTGTCACTATTGTATCTCTAATTTATTAATCGAAATATCTTTTCTTGCCCAATTCATGTGCATTTTGAATATGAATATTG
The DNA here is from genome assembly GCA_001517045.1 of Pseudotsuga menziesii. Classification (NCBI taxonomy): domain Eukaryota; kingdom Viridiplantae; phylum Streptophyta; class Pinopsida; order Pinales; family Pinaceae; genus Pseudotsuga; species Pseudotsuga menziesii. The sequence goes on from LPNX011024315.1 coordinate 398,484, forward strand.
AATCCATGGATGAATTTAATTGCTTATACATGATTGGTTACATATGCTAGAGTAGTGCTAACACATTTATATATATTATGCTTGCTTTGTTTGTTGTTTTTGAGAGCAAGTTATAATTGCAATTGCATTGGAAAAGATCAACAAGAATCTACTTCAACCATCCAGAACAAGGTACGACTATATATCCCTTAGTGTTATATTTGCTTACTGGTCTTGTGTATTGGGAAAGATTGATTTCTAGTGTCATACTATCTATTGTGGTACCCCCAATCCATAGGAAGTTTCTCTCCATAACAATAGGGCGTCAGACTGACTTGACGACTCTTTCCTACTAACAAAGTGCATCGATGACACCTGTTACTTGAAGACAAAGAGCATCGACACAACCTTATCATGTACAAGGAGTGTCAACACTGTCAAAAAGGAAAATAGATAAGACTTTGAGAACCTTCTAGACAAAATTCCTCATTCCAACTGCTTGGAATAAGTGGCATTCATACCCTTATCCTCTAGGGATCATCCCTCACCTTCCTCCCAAAATATCTCAACCCATTTAGGCCCTATTTGTCCTATATATACAAGCTTACCCTCATGGATGTCAGAGGTAAGAGAACCGAAAGAGCACCTTTATGCTGCTGAAATTATTGCTGGTATATGAGGTAAAGAGTGTGGTTGTGAGTGAGATTTGTAGAGTTTGTAGAGTGCATGTTAAAGTGAGTCAAAGGCATTGTGAGAGCAAAGATTCAACATCAAGGCTTTGGTTTTTAGTTTTCTTCTCTTGTATTGTTAATACAAAAATGACCCCCTTTCCCATGAATGATTTGTGTTAATATCGATCGTTCATTACTTTTCTCATTGATCATCAATATATATCATTGAATTATCTTGTTTCTTTCACTATTGTATCTTGTTACTTACATTCTTTTGTAGGTACAACTAATCATAGGAGAGTTACAAGGTAAGGATCACCTTCATTGCAAAGGTAAGAAAGCTTGGCATTCAAGTAGTTTTATAATCTAGGGAGATGATGCATCGATGTGGCTTTTTGTTCTAGATCTGCCCCATGTATACTAGGGAAACAATCTTTATCTGCATTGATTGAGAATTTCCGGTAACAATGAGTGGTAAAGGCAGTAACTTTTGCTTTCTTGCAAACAATTGGGATTCCAAACAAGACTTGACCATTCTGCTAACATATAAAAATAAAGTAAGCCAATAGTACCCATTCCTTTGCACTTTATAGGATGTAGTTCTCCATGCATGATGACCACCACATATACTTTTGTGAAAGTCAGCTGAGATCCCTTATGTTTCCTCTTCAATTACAAAATTTAACATGAACTCTAACGGGTCTTTACAAAAAAAGTATTAAGCTAAAATGATATACTTAATTTCTTTGAATTTTAAATATATAGCTTTATCCTTATCAAGCATTGATGGAAATAAACATTTTGCAAATAAAAAAAATATATTTATACCATTTAGGGATAGAAAATTTAGGATTGATTTCTGATAATAGTCTTTGAGAGTTACCTTCCTCAACACCTATTGTTCTTGGAATTTGGGCAATCATATTGACATCCAAGGCTGGCCAGTTTGATTTCGCTAGAAGCTTATTTGATCCCTGAACTTTGAGTTGATTAGTTGGATTTATTTCGAGATCATACTCCTGTATCTTGGTTATCCATTTTCCTCTTCTCCCATCATTGTCAGGTTGACTAAGATTATCCTTCATTGTGTTTCCAGGTAATATGAAACAACTTTGGAGTGTAAAACATAGTCTTTGGAAGCCTTGAGATATTTTACTAGAGAATATACCTACTTTTCCATGGGGATGTATTTTAATTATACATCTCTTAACACCTTACTGAAAAAGGGAATTGGTTGTTCATGACATGCATCATTTTTTTCATAAAAGGATAGCCGCAATAGTAGTCTTAGAGGAAAAAGAGAATATTAGAAATTCTTTGTTATAATCAAAACTAATCAGAACTAGTGATTGTCCCATATCCAGTTTAATGTGCTGAAATGATTCTCTTGCTTCAACTACCCATTTAAATTTCAACATCCTTGATTAACATGTTAGTGATGTTGTTTACAATTTCTGTAAAAATTGGTATGAATCTCCTCAGAAAATTGATCTTTACTAAGAATGATTGTATTTCTTTTTTGTTTCTTGGCAATTCTATAATTTTTATTGATTATAATATTTCAGGATCAATATTGACGCATTCTTTAGAAACAATATGACCTAATAATTCACCCACTTTCATAGAAAAATGCTATTGGTTGGGGTTCATAGACATACTGAATTTCCCACACTTGTTAATAGTCTGTTTGAGGTGTTTAAGATGATCCTCAGTTGATTTACATAATACAATCATATAATCAAATAATATGGCTATACACTTATCTTTTACTGATAAGGATGTGATATCCATAGCCATTTGAAAGGTAGCACCTGCATTGATTAATCCAAAGGGAATTTTGTCACACATGAAGGTACCCCAAGGTGTAGTAAATCTAGTTTTTTCTCTATCATCTACATGCATTGCAACTTGGCTATACCTTAAAAACCCATCCATCATAGAAATATTGTTGTCTCCCACTACCTTTTGTAATAAGTGATCCATCTTTGGAATATGATACTTATCGTTTAATGAACATTTGTTCAGGTTCCTAAAGTCGCCACATAACCTGGTTTCCCCATTAATCTTCCTTACAGGCACTAGATTGGAAACCAATTCAGAGTATTAAAGGGAAATTATGATTTTAGCATCCAATACCTTTTTGACTTCCTTTTCAATGATGGGAAAAATAATAGGATTGAACTGCCTCAATTTTTGGTGAAAAGGTTTGGCCCCTGGCTTAAGAAGAATCCTATGTTGTATGACAAAAGTATCATAGGTTATTAGATCCTCATATTTCCAAGAAAAGACAACAACATATTCTTTAAAAATATTCACATATCTCTGTTTTAAATCAATAGTTAAAAACCTGGACAATTTTATGTACATAGGATATTCTTGAGTCCCTAAACTGAAACCCTCTACATATTCAATTTTAGGGTGAAGAATTGGCTTGATATGCACATCATTTTTGTCAAAGAGTTGGTCCAAAGAGACTAGTCCTTTTGGTATGAAATTATTCTTCAATTGCAGAATTGTGTCATTATCAATCTAATTTGTCATTTCTGAAATTGATCCAGCCTCCGTATGATCTTGTTCTTCATCTTCCCCTTCCTCATATTGGTCATTGTTGGTGGAGGAAATATCATTTATTATCTCAATGAACCTCTTAATTTGTAGATCATATTCAAATACCTACTAGTTCTTAACATTATTTGTAATAAAAAATATATACCTGATTTCAACCTCATATTTTAGCTTTGGTTTTGTTGGGGTTCTAAATGTACTTAAAGCCAAGGCTAAAGAATCAACCTCTTGATTTAGGTATGTGGGAACGATAATACGTTAAAAGAATAAAATTAATCGTCAATTATATCTCATACCAAATTCCTATAATCCCTCATCCTGGGATGTTTGGTTTGGTAAATTCTTTTGGTTTGATGTACTACTAGCTCATAATCCCTAAAGATTGAAAGATTAGTAATTCGCATTCTCCTATAAGCTTCTAAGCCAAGGATTAAAGCTTCATACTCTAACACATTGTTAGTAGTTTCAAACTCCAACTTATATGATAAATAAATCATGTCTCCCATGGTAATAATTAAATGGACACCAGCTTCTGCTCCATCCTTAGATAAGGAACCATCAAAATATGGTTTCCAGATTTGGTCACAATTGTTTTAGGATTATAAGATAGTTTTGTTAAATTTTGACAATCCTCACATCCTTCATATACTGATAAAATACAACACCCCATATATTCATCAATCTCATAAAGATGGTAGTTCTTGGGGATATTCTGGTCACTTACTACATATGCAAATTTTGCTTCCATGTACAACCTTCTACTCTCCCCTGCAAAAATTGGGATAGTGGCATATTTAATGTCCATATACATGGTTCCTCCCAAATTCTTTTCCCATGACCTTTATAGTAGCATCCCATATTTGGTAGGAACATCTTCCATTGACACATCCACCGTGATACCTTTTATTGGTAATTGTGCTAGTGTGACAACTAGATATTTGATCACGCCAACACATTCTTTAAATTTTTTGAAACAAAACTATACAAGTCATGATATGGTCTAGTTATCTCTAACCCCAGGTTTTCCATTATCATCTTAGGCATCAAATTGTGTGGAGCTCTTGAATCCAACACACAGTTATGCAACATGTTATCATGGATGCTTAATGTCACATAAACATGAGCTATGGTTTCTTCTCTATCTTCAATAAGAGGGAAAAATTTAACAGTGGGATGTTCATCAGACATGTTGAGTGTTTTTGGTTGTATTATTGGTCTCGTTCCATCCATGACTCTTTGAATTTTCTTATGATAAACATGTTTCTTTTCCAATTCAATCAAAGGGACATGAATCTTGATTTTTTGTCACAAACCCAGTACCTTAATTAAACCATTGGGGTTGTGGAACACTGAAATTTACCATTGATGATACTCATATTTAATTTTATTTTCCCATTGTTAAAAATATTAATTACAATGAAATCTAGACAGATGAATTGATTACTTATAATTCAAATATGAAAATATTACAGACAAATCTATGTGAATGAAGCCATATAAATTCAATTATTTCAAGAAAAAACATTCAACAAATAACTGTAACTCTATAAAACACATATCATATATAAATGCAAAACAATCGTACACAAAAGGAAGACTTATAAGAAAATGTAACTAACTTCCTGTAGACTAGAAACATTCCACCCAACCATAGACTCTGTCAAGCCATATCTTTCTTTGACAGAGTCACCCCCGATTTGGGGCTATTCATCCACAAGAAGGTACTAGTTCGTTTCCTACAACTATCCCAATCGATTATCACCCCTTTCCATTTAGCTTTCCAACCCAAGGAATGAAGCTCCCTTCATCGATCTAACAATCCCTCGGTATAACATAATTCCCTTTGAGGGATATCATGCAGGTGGTGAGGAACTCTCTATGCTAAGACACCAATGATTATGTTATTTTCTATAAACATCCAGTCTACAGTGCGGATCACTGTGGTATGGTAAGCGTGATATCACATGCATGCTTCCATTGTAACATCCAATGTTGGTTCTATTATTAACATAGGTTGGTTCAGTTCTGATTACATAGATTGAATCCATCTAGGGAAAGTGTGTATCCTTTGAGTGGACTTATCTCTCATATTTATAGGAATATTGATAACTAAACAAGTAGAAAAAAGGGTCATGAGAGATAGATATGTGGTATGCATGCATTGGAACACCTTTTTCCCCTTCTTTTGGACTCTTATCCCCCCGTCTCTTTTTCTATTCTCTGGTATGCAGTAGTCATGGTCTTATATAAAAAGTAAAAATATACAAAATTACATCATTCATGTATGGATTCTATCCATTTCATCCATATTTACATTATTATATGATCTGATTAAAAAACGTGGTGTTGCATTCCCATCTCCCTTAATACAAACACCACCCTCGGTGTTTCACTATTTAAAACACATGTTCTAAAATTACATTTCATGTTCCTTCTAGGCAACAATTCTATTCTGACATTCTTGTTCATCTTTAAGAGACACATCTCTCACTTTCAACAACATGTAGTATGTTGTATTATTTGTTTCCATCTTGCATCTGATGGCTATCTTTGAGTAGAAATTTCTATTATCATGTTATACACAACTATTACCTACAACATTAAATAAAGGAATCTTGCATATCATAGTCATTACAAGCAAAGCATTCTATAACATAAATTTAAGAGTATAACCATAGAAAAATACCAAAAGATGAAAATGCATATAAGACCAATACTGAGTCTTCATGAATATGTTCCATATTCACATGGATGCCACATGCAAGGTTCAACTGCTTCCAATCTATCCATTGAGTCCATATCCAATCCATTCCACAACTGGGTTTATCAGGCTACTCACAAATCACAATGCCATGCCAGCACACTAGGTATATAAAAAATTTAGGAAATTCAATGACAGTGGTAATCCTCCCTGTGCTTTTCAGCTAATATCCTCACCAGATAAGTCTCTTCATTGCACAATATATTGTTGCACAACTTCTGTTAGTTTGCAAGCTGCTTCCTCAATCAATGTTTTTGGTCCTTGCAATATGGTATATTTGTCGACCATCCTATCCCGAATGTACCAACATTTATCATTTGTTTCCTTAGTTTTCCTTATAGTATGAACACCTCTACATGTACCTATGTTAATTGTTAAGAAGAGGAATGCATGTTATAATCATTCTCATGAAATAATCATAATATCTATAACAATTTTCCAATTTCAAAATGTAAAAACACATATCAATTTCATCAAATAAGTAGGTATTCAATATCCAATACGTGTCTACATGCATATTTCTTTCCATCGGTCTGCACCATACAAGGATTGGGGATCCCTTCTTTGAGTTAACATTTCCTTGGGATCCTTCGCTAAGTTAATAGTACCTCAGGTTTGTTATCCCAATTCTCTTTCACAAAACGAGGAGTGTGGCTCCCTTCTCTAAGTGAATAGTCCCTCGAGCTCCCTTCACTAACTTAATAATACCTCGGCTTTATCACCCCAATTCCTTTTCACATGGGTTTCTCATAGTCAAATCATTGCAATTATCTCTTCTCTTCAGACGCACATCCTTTTGTCTTAGGCATTGCCTTATTTGATTTAAGACTCCCTCGGATGATCCATTATTTGCCAAGGTTTTTCTTGCACAAGTAGAGCACAATTTATAAGGTTTGACTTCTTCCTATATTTCTAAATTTAGAATATCATCTTCCCTTCTTGAACATTTCCATCATGGGATCATAATAAGTATATTCACCATCCACTAGTGTTATAAACATACATGTATTAAGAATTATACTTTTATATATCAAGCATTATTAGAATTCATTATCTTCATGTTAAAATTTTAGTAGTTGTTATGCCAAAACAAAAGGATCACTAAAAGAATAACAAGAACATGAGAACCAAATAGAACACAAATATTTATCCCGAGAAACCCTCATGGGGAATAAAACCCAACATAACTTCCTCGATATAAACTTCAACCAAGTAAAGTGTAAGACCCCCAGAAGAAGACTATACTACTTCCTCCCTCTCAGATGGACTACTTCTCTCTCCAACAAACTTGTTTGAGTTCTGAGTGTGTCCAAATGAGGAGGGTGCCTCATCTATTTATACACATCAACTAAGAACCTAATAACCCAACAGGTCTGAATTCTCCTCTCAACCAGAGCCGACTTACCTTGGGAGATTCAAAATAGCATTTTAATAATACTTTTGTGGGTACTACTGACCTGAATTACAATAGAGGTTTTACCTCATGACTTTACATGACCAATCACATCAATGACATCCCCAGTTGGAGGAACAACATCTCCAAAAGGAGAAATATTAATATTAATAATAATACATAATAGAATATCTTATGCAATTACATTTCTTTAACACTCCCTCTTAATAAGGAAGATATTCTATAACAGCAATAACATTCGTACAACTGACTAGTAAGTCTATATGTCATAGGAAGTTTTCAAAAACTATATCATCATCATCATCCATGGAACATCATCATCACAGAGCATCATCATCTTGGCACATCATCTCTATCATCAACATCTTGACACATCATCATCTTGAGCATCATCATCTCGAAAATCATCATCTTGAGACATCACCTTGAACATCATCATCACGAGCATCACCATCTTGACAAATCATCTGTAATATCACCAGTATACAAATACAACAAAACATCCACAAATTAATGTGGGATCACCTACAACATAAAGAATGTTGGAATCTCATCATCCACAAATGAATGCAAGACCTTGTACGCAAATGAATGCAGGACACTCATTGTGTTAGGGTTAACCTTGAATTGGGAATAATTCAAAGGTGATTGAGGTCTAACACATAGTTTTTGGGAACATGGTTTTGTGTATCTTATGGTATTTTTCCATGGTATTTGGTGGCCAATGGTATTTGGTGTTCTATGATATTTGGTGTTCCATGGTATTTTGTGGCCCATGGTATTGTCCCATGGTATTGCATGTAAGGAAGTATTTATAAGGCTTGATGAGGCTCCATTGTAAAGTGTCCTGTAGGTCAGTGATGGCTAGCTCACTTGGCCCGGATTTGTCGATTTAGGTCAAGGGAGATAATAGATCTATTATGGTGATTTTTTTGGGTTTTCAACATAAATATTGTGTCTATATTTGATTGTTTCTTGTCTATTTCATTTCTCTTGCAAGTAATTATATGTATGCTTTCTTAAATCCTAAGAATTGGTATCAGAGCCATGGTTTGGCATATAATTATGCTCGTTGTGTTGTACCTAGTTTTTGAATTAATTGTGGGGTGCATGTTCGGTGGTACTTGACACCCTAGCAGTATTTTTAGGTTCCTAGTCAGAATGTAATTTCCTTAGGTTCTAGAAGCACGATGTATCCCTCTTATTGCATAGAAGGGATGTTAAATAAAGTGTGGAATGAAGCACTAGGTAGGGATGAGGGTGTCAAGTGTACTCATAGTCTTACTTGATATAGATAAAAGAGGTAGAGTCTTTGATTGTGGGAGGAATGTGAGATGGTTTAATCTTAGTTGTGGGAACAAGATTGATAAACCATGTGTGTGAAGAGAATTCCTAGAGAACTAGCAGTTACAGTTGTTGAAGACTGATGTAATTCAATAGATGGATTCTTTTTATATGGACATCAATGACAAGGTTCGATGTAGGTACAAAAGGGACATGGTAGAAGACAAGCAAGACTATGAGGATGGAAAAGCGAGAGGATGAAGCAATAGATGGTGATTGTGTAGTCACCATGAAGACACCTGAAAAACATTAATGGACCAGTTTGCATGTAAATGGGCATATGGCTATAATACCTTGTAAGGCATGCATACCCTTGGTAACTCATCAGTAAAGTCGGGAGATAGACCTAGGTGATAGGGGGTGTATGTGGAATTCCTTGGTAAAACTTTGAGGGGGGTTGGTGATTACTCCAAGTCAAGTTTAGAGGGGGGAATGTTAGGATTCACCTTGACTTGTGAATAAGTCAAAGGTGGTTGAGGTCTAGAACATAGCTTTTGGGCACATGGTTTTTTGTAGCTCATGGTATTTTCCCATGGTATTTGGAGGCCAATTGTATTTGTTGTTCCATGGTATTGCATGTAAAGAAGTATTTATAAGGATTGAGGAGGCTCCATTGTAAAGTGGCCTGGAGGTGAGTGGTGTTTAGATCACTTGTCCCGGATTGGACGGTTTAGGTCAAGGGAGATAATAGATCTATTATGGCGGTTTTCCTGGTTTTATGTTTTCCACATAAATATTGTGCATTTATCTTTAATTGTTTCTTTTATACTTTATTTTCCTTACAAGTAATTATATGTATGCTCATTTAAATTCCAAGACATCATATGTAAGTGAATGTAGGACCACATCGTTTGCAACTTAATGCAAGACTACATCATCTACAAATGAATGCATGACCACATCGTCTGCAAATGAATGCAAGACTACATCGTCTACAAGTGAATGCAAGACCTCATAATCGGTATATGAATGCAGGACCACGCCATTTTCAAATGAATTCAATACCTCATCATCCACAAATGAATTTCAGACCACATCATCTGCAAATGAATGCAAGACCACATCGTTTACAAGTGAATGCAAGAACTCATCGTCTGCAAATGAATGTAGGACCACTTCATCTACAAATGAATGCAAGACCTCATTATCCAAAAATGAATGCCATAATTCATCGTATACAAATGAATGAAAGACCACATCGTCTACAAAGTGAATGCAAGACTTCATCATTTGCAAATGAATGTAGGACCACATCATCTGTAAATGAATGAAAGACCTCATTTTTCGCAAATGAATCTCAGACCTCATCGACATATGCATGAACTATGATAAACTAGACTGGCCTTCTTTGTACTGGAATACCACTCCTATACTGAGCTTCCATTACATCATCGATGAAAAATTCATCATCACTCCCTCTTTTTAGGGAGGTCCTTTCGGACTACACCAAGCTTGTCTCAAAAATATTCAAACTTCACACTAGATAGAGGCTTAGTCAATACATCTACAAATTGTTCCTCTATAGGAACATACTGGAGCTTCATAGCTCCTCTATGCACCATATTCTGGATGTAGTGATACTTTATCTCTATATGTTTAGACTTATCATGAAAAACTGGGTTACCTTCAGCTTGATGCAACCTTGGTTATCACAATAAATATCAGTTGCATCCATCTCAACATCAAACACTTATGCCAATAACTTGTGAAGTCATACTGCTTCACTATAGGCTGAAGATGTTTCAATGTGTTCATCCTCAGATGTACTGAGCACAACACTAATCTAATTTTTACTAATCCATAAGCTCACACCTGATCCCAAACTGAAACAACATCCCAAAATTCTCTTTTTGTCTTCAGCACTTTCTGCCCAATCTGAATCAATATAGACATACAATATGTACTCACTATTTGATGCATATTTGAGTCCATAATCCAATGTACCCTTTATGTACTTCATCACATGTTTTGCTGGAACTGGGTGAACATGTCGGGGCTCCACCATATACTGACTCAAGGTGTTTACAAAAAAAATATATTTGGTCTTGTATTTTTCAAATACACTAGTGTGGTAATAATATGTCTGTATGGTGTGACATCTACTCTTTCTGAAGAGTAATCATTCCAAAGATTCAAGTTTGTCACCATTGAAGTTTTCATTTCCTTGCAATCCAACATCCCAAATCTCTTTAGGATCCCAACTGCATATTTTCATTGGTTTAGGAAAATATCATATGACAACTGCCATACTTTGAGACTTAGGAAGTAATGCATCATGCCAACTTATTTCATCTCAAATTTTGTGGAAAGCTTATTCTTGCACTCCCTGATGCGATTCTCTTCTCTTGTTAAAAATAGATAATCCACATATAACAATAATATCATGATCTCGTCATATTCAACCTTATAATAAATTTTGTAATCTTCTTTACTTTTGGTAAAGCCAAATCTCATCAGGAAGCCACCAATTCTTCCATACCACGCTCTGGGTGCCTACTTCAACCCATATAGTGCTTTCTTCAATCTACATACATGCATATTCTTGTCATGTGTCTCAAAACCTAGGGGTTGTTCAATATATATGAGTCTTCTTCTATAACACCATTTAGAAAGGTTGTCTTTACATCCATTTGGTGTAGATTCCATTTCATCTTGGCTCCGAAGGCAAGGATATTTCTAATTGAAGTATATCTTTCTACTAGTGCAAAAGTCTCTTCATAATCAATTCCTTCCTTTTTAGAGAATCCATGTGTGACAAATCTTGCTTTGAATTTTTCAATACTTCCATTTGTTGAATGATTTGTCTTACAAATCCATTTTGAAAAGACCATTTATTTATCCTTATATTTTGGCGCCACATACCAAACACCACTCTTTATGATATACGGGTATTCTTTGATCATGTCATCCATCCATTCATTCTTATTTGAAGCTTCTTCAAAACACATGGTTTCTTCATCAACAAGGTTGCACATCCATACTACATACTTTGAGTAGAGTCTTGGTCTCTTGCTTCCTTCTAGTGCACCATATCTTTCTGCTTCTCAAATTATATCATGAGCCTAAGATGGTATTCTCTTTGTTGAAATCATCTCATGGTGTGTCTCCATGAGTCTTTGGGGTTCTTCCATGTCATGAACTTTCGATATGGGTTCTTCTTCGACATCTCTAACTAGTGGTCTAGTGGATTCTGCAATTCTAGGAGCCTCTTTCTCTTCTTCATGATCTTCATCTACATAGTTCCTTCTTGATTTGATGAAATTTTCATCTTCATCAAATGTGACATCTATGTTTATCTCAATTTTACATAAACCTAGAATGTAGATTCTATAAGCCTTTGACTAATCATTGTATCCAAAAAATATTCCGTTCTTTCCTGAATATTACAACTTTGATATTTTCTCCTTGGGAACATGTACATAGACAAGACAACAAATATCTTCAGGTGGATGACTTCGGGCTTCTCACTGGTAAACATTTCTTCTGGAGTTTTGTTCCCAAGAGCATAAGTGCATAGGTAGATCTTGATCACAGATCATAGATTTGATTTCTTCCATGATAGATCTATTTTTCCTTTCTTCCACTCCATTCTGTTGAGGATTATAGGGTGTAGTAAGCTCCCTCTTAATCCCAGCTTCTTTGCAAAATTCCTTGAATTCATTTGAAGTGAATTCTCCTCCATTGTTTGATCTCAAGTTCTTGATCTTCTTTTCAGAGAGATTCTCAACAAGAGCCTTGAACTCTTTGAACTTTTCAAATACTTCACCTTTACCATTCAAAAATTATATCCAAGTCTTATGAGAGTAGCCATTAATAAAAGATACATAATAAACATACCCGCTTAAGGAAGTAGCTGTCATCAGTCCGCACACGTATGAGTGAACAATATCTAAGATCCCCTTTTCTTTACTATTACTGCTTGGAAATGGGATCTTGGTATTCTTTTCTTGAGCACATCCTTTGCATACACCTTCATGATTGATTTGGATCTCTGGTAACCATGTCACTGCCTTTCTCACAATTGGTAATGCTTTGTAGTTCACATGAGCAAGTCTTCTATGCCATAGTTCACATGGAATGATGGTACTGGTTGTGAAAGTTGAATCTATGCGCCCCTTCAATTTGTAGAGTCCTCCTTCATCTATTGTATTTCCTTTCAGACACAAAAGAACTTCACCATCTACAAAGGAAATTGTGAAACCTTTCTTATCTAAATATGGCATAGAAATAAGATTCTTACTTAAACCTGGAACATATAATACCTCTTTCATCTTCATGTAATTTCCGTATTTTAGCTTGTAATGTGATTCTCCCATTCCTTTTATGGGATATTGATAATCATCTCCAAACTACACCTTCTATGGATAGTATTTTTGGGTAATACATGAGAGAGAGTCTTTGTGGCCCATCATATGTTTGGAAACACCACTATCTACGAGCCAAGTGTAACTTCCATGAGAGGTTGATCTTGTGAGGGCTGAAATTAATACATATTATTCATTAGAGTCTTCATTTTCTCTAGCCTTATCTTCATACGAGTCATTCTCTTCGACTGCATGGGAATGAAACTTCTGGTTCTTCTTCTTGAACCTATGTTTGTTAAGTGGACAATGTTTGGCAACATGTCCCAACTTATGACATGTATAACATTCGAAATATGAGTAATCCTTGTTAGGTTTCCTACTTCGTTTGAATTCTTATGATATTCTAGGAGGTGATCCTTGATCCTTCCTTTTGTTTGTTACATTCTTTGCATGAGCTTCTAGAGATTTATCTTCATTATCATTTAGATTTTCTTCTCTATCTACTATCCTTTCTTCTTCTTTTACAATTCTTCCCATAGTTTGTTGAACTTGGTTAACTTTCTTCTTGCACATATTCCTCTGATGAAGGAATCCCATTCTCTTACAATACCATTTAAAGTGGTCATCAACACTTCTTATTCTTCCACCATGTCACTAATGAATTATAATTGTTCTTTGATCTGAGATACTCTTGAGAAGTAAGATTGCGTAGTTTCTTCCTTCTAGATATCCACACCCTTGAGTTGGTTTCTTAAGGTCATTCTTCTATTGATGTTCTTACCTTCAAATAGACTGGTTAGTGCATCGAACACTATCTTTGGAGTATTTTTTGAATATACTTGAGGGATCAAATGATCCTTGATATAATCAGCTACGATTCTCTTAGATTTGATCATATCCTTCTTATGCTTGGAATTTTCTTCATCTCCCTCTGGTAATTCCTTGACCTCATCTTGATGTAGATTTCTAGGTTATGTTATTCAAGGACTAGCATGATTATGTACTTCCATGCTTTGAAATTATCCTCTCCTTCAATATTTTCATCAATATTGGTACTATTTATCATATTTAATGAATGAGAACCTAAAATGGAAATATAGGAGGTAGAACTTACCAATTTGAGGATTGCTTTTAGAATCTGCTTTAGGATGACCTAGTTTTTTTAGAGAAACCCTAATTTTCCAACTCTGGTTACTTGCAAAATCAATTGGAGGAAAATATGCACCTCCCCAAGATGAGTTGGTTAATATCTTTCTTTTCTCGAATTTGTGGATAAAACCTTGAAAAATATGAGCCCCCAGTTTGTCCTTACAGTAGTGGTAGGTTAAAAATATGAAAATCCACATAACTTAAAACTACTTCGACAAAACTATACACCCTCCTAGGGTGAGTTGAATGGTCCTTATTTTTTGACAGATTTTTGGAGAGAGTTGTCCGAAATAATGAGCCTTAGCTTGATGAACTGCTGGAAAAATTGTTGTACATCGTCTTCTTTTAGGTTGGATCTGATACCATGTTAATATTTTTAAAACTGTTATGCCAAAATAAAGGATCACTGAAAGAATAAGCACACCATAACAAAATAAAACACAAATATTTATCCTGGGAAACTCTCGTATGGAAGAAAACCCAAAAAAATTTTCTCGATATATACTTCAACCAAGTACAATGTAAGACCCCAAAAATAAGACTAGATTGCTTCCTCCCTCTTAGATGGACTACTCCTTCTCTCTCTAGAAAACTTGCTTGAGTTTTGAGTGTGTCCAAATAAGGAGGGAAACTCATCTATTTATACACATCAACTGAGAATCCTAATAACCCAATAGTTCTGACTTCTCCTCTCAACCAAGGTCAACTTGCCTTGGGAGACTCAAAATAACATTTTAATAATACTTTTGTGGGTACTTCTGACCCAACTTACAAATGAGGTTTTACCGCAATACTTTACATGAACAATTACATCAATTACATCCCCATTCAGACGAACAAAATCTCCAAAAGGAGAAATACTAATAATAATACAAAATATAATATCTTCTGTAGTTCCTTTTTTTTAACACTTCATAATTAAATTGCCAATAAGAATCTTGATTTCCACATATAATACTTAGCTTTCAAATGGAAAGGGAAATAATCCATGTATTCTTTATGCCTCACTTTTACTGCCATATATAGGACATGTTCTTCTTTTACACAACTCTGTTCTTTTGATAGAGCATTCTTGTAGTTCATCCAGATTCCAATGTGACTATTTTTCATGCATTTATTTCACTATATCCACAACAACTCCAATTCAATACATTGTTTTTTTATCTCTTGCAGGCCATAACTCATGGTTTCATTGCAATGTGTCCTCAAACATTAGAATTTTAGTTAACTATGATGTCATTCTCTTAGTGTTTGGATATTGTAAGTGGTAACGTGTTTTCCTTATTTATGATCTTATACTTACTGCCATAACTTGGACATCCACCTACTACATGTACTCCTGGCATCATTCTCAAATAAAGAAACAACTATTAGTGATTTCATCATTTAAATTTCATTGCATTACTCACAACAATCATGAAATGATTTCATAGTTATACCATCAATAATTCAATCATTTGTAGCTAACAACAATTATATGCAATGAAACATCATTCACTATGTATGTTTTACCAACACATCAAACATTCTCATAATGCAATCAACATTTGTGCCAACATACACATTCACATAATCTACTTATGTATATTTACTCAATGCAATTCAAGAATGCCATAATGTCAACTCATGTGATCTTCCATGATCAGTTGAAGGACTCAAACAACACCTCAACACATCATCCATATACCTCACAATTACTTGCTTGATCATCTCGATACCTTTCTCTTAAACCCAAACACAACACTAAGAATATACTTCTTTAGTGTTATTTACTGTTAGAAAAGAGGTTGCAGTCCAAGAAATCAATCTTAAGCAAGGAGGTTATTGGATACTTGTGCAACACTGTATCCTTCCCAATTTCCATCAACCCATGACTTCTTACCTGGTTAAATCACACAACATTTATTTTCGAAGTAGGAGTATAATAATCCTTTGTATTCGTTATTAACTCTTAATCACTCCAATTATGATACACCAACTCATGAATGCATCAAAAGATTATAATTCCTTTTTAACCCAAGTCTTTATTCCTTAGCGTAATTATATATTGATGACATCCATGCATTCAAATATCATCATGAACATATTAATGAATATATCAAGCATGCTTGAAGGTAATCTTACCCAATTATCTTCAAAACTAAATAGCATAGTCATGATCAATCCCATACCTATATGGTTGCCATCCACACCTTAGATGTTACATGATCATCTTGGGTTTCATGAAATTCATATGATTCCCGCCATCAACCTCATGAAAATATCTTTCCTTATTATATTTCAATGTGAGATCGATCCCCATAAGTAGCGACACCATCAATGTCTTTGATTGGATCCCCAACCCTTTTGATCTCTTCCATGGTCTCTATACCAATAACATAACGGTGCATTTCCGCAATACTCTCACCCAAGTAGAAGTAATTAATTCATATTTAAGTTATGCTTACTACTTCAAAATATACAATTCTATTTTAGAAATAAAATAGTTTTATGGTGAGGAAATATCCCTTGTTAATATTTCTTCCTTGTTTTCCATATGCGCCTTTTATTGTTGTACCCAATTCTTGACACCCTTGCAACTTCTTTGATGCTTTGGTTCACCCTTGCATTGAACTCATTTCCATAGTCTAATGCTCCAATTCTCTTAATTAATTCTAGACAAGCCAAATTTGACATCTTATTTTTCATAGTTGCTTCTAATCTTATCCAATTCGAGAAATTTCCTCTACATTCCTTGGAAAATTATTGTCCAATTCCACTATTCCACAAATTATGTCCTCATAAGCCAATTCTACATAATAGAGTGCCTTACCCTTGTGATAGTTATTTCCATATGGATTGAAGTTAAATTTTCACTTCATATACTCCACATGTAAGTGACTGGTTCATACCTTGCAACTCTATCTATCATGCATCAAGCTTATTTGTTGTGGCATCTCACCCATCTCATCTATGGGATACATGCACTCTTCATCGTAGTATATACCATCTATTGTCCAATCCTATTTAATGATCCTTTTATTGCAAAGACATTGTGCCTCCCATGTTCTGCAAGCTTTATTACATGGTTTTCTTTCTCTATCCCAAGGTATATGATTTACACCCTTCTTTTATGCACACAAATACCTTTTTCTACAACTAGTACCTCTCCTACCTCTACTAGTCTTTATGTTAATGTATCAAATAAAAACTACGCCAACCAAGAGATCCACATCTCTTCTCTTTAATTTATTTCATGCAATTTATGATTGCATACAATTATATTCAATGGATTATATGCATTCTTTGGTAATGCCATAACATCTTTAACCACTTGATAAGTCTTCCCCTTACATAATCTATACAATCATTTTCAATCTTATTTATGCCTCATTCACAACATTTCCATCATACCACAATCATGTGATTCATATTCATTCAACTTCAAACATCAAGATCTCTATCATCTCTTCTTGCACGACTTTTTTTACATATTTTGAACATGATACATGCATGGCATGCATGTTTTCCATGCAATATTGCTTCTTCAATTGCACCTTCACATAACTATGTAAATATTATTTTTGATTATTTTACAACATCCAAGTCAATATTATATCTAAAATGATTCTATACCACCATAGAACTCTTTTCTTTAGTTTATAATGTACCTTTCTTGGTGTGAGGCACACTATCTAGGAGACAAGGAAAAATAAGACTAGTTTTCCCCAATTGGATTCAAACACATCAGAACATTTCTAAACTCCCTCCCAAACAACACATGACTATAATAATTTAAAATGAATAGAACTGTGCACCTACAATTATGAAAACTCTGATCATAGATGTTTATAGTCCATACATAATGTGGTGGGAATGTTCTCTGGGTACATCACGCCTGGTATGGTCCTAAGACCATGTAGTTTCAGTCCTCAAGACTTCCGTGGAAACCCAATGGTTCCTAGTGCTTCACTAATGTATCTAGACTTGGATTAAATTCATATTAGTAGTCATAGACACTTGGTTCAGATTTTGGAATGTTAGTTTGTGATTTGAATGGATTTGGAAACAATTTGGCAATTTGGGACTACACAATTAATCTAAGTTCAAAACGATCCAAACAACATGAGAAGCCAACACATATTCAAACCGAGACATCTAAGGTGTTAATTATGATATTAAATAATAGCAGTAATTCAAAGAACTCAAATTCATTGGGAATAATATAATCAATTAGTGCTATACTAAAAAATAGTAAAAAACATCCAAATCTAGAGTAGGTATTGGAAATTTATATGAAATTCAGACTTTAACATTATACGAGTTCAGAAATGTTATCACAAGTTTGATATAAAATATATTACATGATATATACTCCAAGATTCCTTTTAGAAGAGTCTCATGCCCGTCATAATTCAGTATAAACAACCATCATTAAAAAGAACCAAAAAAATTCATGAATTCGAATTGTTGGCTTCACAATACTTTATCTAACTTTCGAACCAGACTTGAATCAACATCAAAACCTGAAATTAATCCAATGAGAAAGGTTGGATGCCTTCTCAACAAATCTAACTGAAGAAGCATCAAGGGAACATCTCCCAGCTATGACTAGGGGCACATCTCCCAAGTCAAATTGAAATATTTAGAGCTATAAAAACCAAAACATAAATGGCCCAAAAGATGTCAATGGTGCACCCAACCTATTTCTTATAAACTTAGTTGACTTCTTGGAAAAGTTACTTGGCTCATGTACTTGGTACTTTGCAAGGCTTTACTTTGGTTTCTGGTTTTTCTTGCTTTAACTTGTTTTTATTGATTTTGACTTTCCTTATTTACTTTTATTGATTTATTCTAGTTTTTCTTCTTTTACTACCTTAGCCCGATTTTCCACTGATTTTTTATACCTTTTTTCCACTAGCCTGCTTTTCCTTTCTTTTTGTGTTTTCTATGCTTTCCATATTTTTAATGGTTGCTTGGTTTGCATTTATTTTCTTCCATATTCTTTATTGAATACAACTCATAGGATTTATCCTTATCCTATGCTCCCTCTTGACCACTTACGCATTTTCAACAACTTATTGAATAATTAAAATGTCAGACTATAGAATACATGCTTCTCTAATGTTTATTTAATTAATTTAATAATTCATAAGGAAAAATGTAATCTCAAACTTATTTATTTGATTTCTTCCTAATCCCAAAGGGATTCGATGGGTTAATAGGATTATATGTATGTCACCAAAATGGGTACATTACAGTCCTCCCCTCCCAAAACTTGCTTGTCCTCAAGCAAGTGAAGATATGAATGATGAAACATTTGGACACATTTGGTCAATTTTTGCAAGTTTTTGCATACACCCTTTGAACTTCATCTCCTTCGGAGATGAATCCTTTGAAAATATTTCAATCCTTCACCATCAACTCATGAATGGCCCTGCTTTCGAAATAATCCATGGCTAATTGTGTTGCAAGGTTTGGATTGAATTTGAATGAAACATGCAGAATAGCCAACCTCTTCTTGAAATACTTACGATGTGAATAATCATGCATT
Organism: Pseudotsuga menziesii; assembly: GCA_001517045.1. Taxonomy (NCBI): domain Eukaryota; kingdom Viridiplantae; phylum Streptophyta; class Pinopsida; order Pinales; family Pinaceae; genus Pseudotsuga; species Pseudotsuga menziesii. The sequence goes on from LPNX011024315.1 coordinate 418,204, forward strand.
GGTAAAATTACATTCCTATGAACAAGAATATACAGGTTGTACATAAGGGATGCTTCAATGATCTCTCCTGAAACACTACTATCATGCACCAAAATATTAGAGAAAATCATCAAAGCAAGACTTGGACAATTGTGCTTTACCCATTTTTTCTCCTGAAGTGGTAGAGAGTGTAGAAGATAAATATGATCCACTTCATATTATTGGCATGGGTTACAACCATTTTAATAATTCAATCCTTCATCATTCAAGAATTTCTATAGAATCCTCTCACTCACCCATATATGAATCTTCAAGAAACCAAGGTGAACATTCTGCAACAAGACCTCTTCCATGCCTTTGGAATCCTAATATCTAAACACAAATCATGGGGTGAAACTAGGTGTTGAAAACATTGAACAAGTTCCCATTACTTTCTTCATTCCTTTGAAAAATCTCCTAGAGTCCTCATCCCCACAGGAAAATTATTTCCTTCCTTGGGAATCCCATTTATCATACTCCATCATATAATCAAGATATGATATCTCAATTATTCCAAATCCATGGTAAAACAATTTGTTATGCAATGAATGCTCTACCCAAGTACATGATACAACTTCCAAACTATGAAAGTGATTCTCCAACACCCTATCATGAACCAAAATGTAATCAAAAGGAACCAATACAAGCTTACCGATTATCTTGTTATATGTTCTGCTCATGTAAGATGATGAAATTGTAGGTGCGCTAGCCAAGCCAATTCTCATGCTTGAAAATATAAAATGGTCATAATGGAAACAAGGAGATGTTTCTTGAAAAACCTTTTCTTTCAAGAGAATCTAATGGCAATGGACAAAGTGTAGTTCAATTTTGGGAGAAGACTTAATCTTATGTGTATCTTTCCTCTTGAAAGGTGTCTTTGTCCCACATACTACTACCTGAATCTTCCAGTGAAAATAGTTAAGACCAAAGGTGATCCCATGGTCCTAAGAGAATATGAGATTGAGGAAGTGTCTCCTACTTCTTTCTCTACACTTCTTAGTATCTCCACCAAATTCCTCATGAAACTCCAAACCCACCAACATTAGAGGAAATTTCAATTTAAAATGGGCTTTCAAAAATTAATACAAATTCCATGTCATCATGTATTATCCAATCAAAATGCTTTAAAATTCAAAAAGGGAGCACCTCTTAAAAAATTATTTAATATAAATTTGGGGATATGTATCATAAAAAAACTACTTTTTTTGTTCGTATTTTCGACATATCTCCCTATGCTTTTACTCAAATTTCGATCGAGAGAGCTCGCTGGATGCAAAATTAAATTCCACATCCAACTAGTACCCACTCAACATACTTTTGATGGGCCCCACTACCCCAAAGAAAAGAAATGCCTGAAAAACATGATGATGATGTCATCATCACGTTTTTCAGGCGTTTCTTTTCTTTGGGGTAGTGGGGCCCGTCAAAAGTATTCCAAGCGGGTACTCATTGGATGTGGAATTTAATTTTGCATCCAACGAGCTCTCTCGATTGAAATTTGAGTAAAAACACAGGGAGATATGTCGAAAATACGAACAAAAAAGTAGTTTTTTATTTACTTCCTCCAAGATTAATAAATATTATTTTATTATTTTAACTATTATTTTATTAATTTTCCTTAGGAGGCCCATTTTGAGTTGAAATTTCCTCTAATGGAAGGAGAGTATTGAGTCCATCCACCATATGATTTTACATGTTGGAAATCAAACCATTGCACCTCATGGATGAACTTTTTGAACATGAAGGATAGATCGCTCTCATGGATCCCAATGAATATGTTGCATTCTCCCAAAATCACATACCATCAAGAACACTCTGTCACTCCATGGAATTCCTAGAACCCATGGTTTATGAGACATTCCACTTGACATCTTGGTCATCTAGAACAAGTTGGCATTCCAAAGGATGCCAGGATCCCATAGCCATGTTGGGATCACATCACTTCCCATGCTTCTGAAAACTATTTCCATGCAATTGCACACCCAATACTCATGTGCATGTGTATCGGAGGTATCTAATAACCACAAAACATATCTTTGTTGTTTATCACATGACAGGGCGATGCCAATTATAACAAGATTTTCATTACAGAAAAAAAAAAGGAACATTTACCTTCCAAAGTATCCAACTCAATGGTGCCTCTATCCACCCAATCAATGAATGAATGGACACCTTTGTTTGTTGATCCATATGGGATATGGTCAACCACCTTATTTAAAGAAAATAGTCTTTCCATATAAGAAACTCATAAGGCCTTCTTTTTAGGCATGCATGTCAAACAATTTTTTACAAATGCAAAAAAGACTTATGCATCCACGGGCCTCCATTTCATTGATATATTTATCTACCCAATCCATGAATAGATAATCAACTTTGCTTGGTGATTCAAATGGAATGTGCTCATCTATATTTTACATAGAGAAGAACTCTTCAATTTCCTTATGAAGCAAGACATGTGCGCTTGTCACACCACATGTTCTGACCCTACAACCATCAATAGAGAATGTGGGAGCCTCATGCTCCTCATGTGGCACCAAAAGAAAGAATCCCTTCACCCAATATTCATTTCCATGTGCCATGGATGCCATAGATCTGTGGGATGAAAGAGAGTGAGCCAATATCATCTCCATGTGAGATGCATCTATCAAATTTGTGAATCTGTGTCCTACTCCACTAGTTGGCTTGACAATGGTGTGCTTCTATACCTCCTGTATGAAGGCGTGACTTGCTCCAAATGGAAACTCAAATGCTTGATCCTACTCAACCATATGTAAAGAAAAATGTACCTCATGTACCACCATCACTTGAGGTTCCTCCTTTGGTCCGTGAATGAAATCAACCATATGAGAATGACTATCAGAAATGTAAGAGGGAGAATGCAATATTGGCAATTTATTAGATTCTTAAAGTGCACTATCAGTATTCTTCAAATATTCCTGGGTGAACACCAAATCAAGAGTGAGTTTGTCAATTTGTTTCGCATCACTCAAATACGCACCATGATACATCCCCACAAGCCCCAACAAATGATCTCTATCAAAAATCAAATGAAAAAAATTAGCTTTGCTTTTTGTCATTGCTTCCCAAATGGACTATAACTCTTCAATGGAATATGGATCCTCCATTGGTGAAAATATCCAACAAGAATTTGACACCATTGTAGTAGTGTTATGTAGAATACTCAAGTCCTCATGGAACTTGTTTTCTCTCATCTTCAAAGGCCTTACAATAAAGTTTGGCTCTTTAGGAAAAATATCCTCTTATTTCTTATTTGGATCAACTTTATAATGAAGCTCAGGAGGTGATTGGGGAGTTGATCCTTGTCCTTATTCCTTTATTGCAAGATCTTCTTTTTCATGCTTATGGAAAACTTCTCATGCATCAAGATGTTCCAAATCAATCCCTATGTCACCAACATAGAGACTTATGCATCCTTTAGTATATTATCTACTATCCATGTCTGCAATGTCTAGATCTCCTTCTACACAACCTTCTCCTTCACTACAAACATATTTCAATGACTTTCTCTCTTCTTCATGGATATTTGCCTCTACTTCAACACCTATAGGACTAGGTGGTTCATGGATCTCCTTGATGATTGTACATGGATGATTTTTCCTTTGTTCTTGCTTCTTCAAGCAATTGTATGTACATTCTTCTTCTTCATGGATGCCACAAATAGGATGATTTATACCCTCTTCATGCTCCCCCAAAGAATTATCTTCAATTGTGGATTTACCCTTGTCTAGATCACTTTCTTCACTAAAATTTATTGAAACTTTCTTTGTTGTTAAATCAAGGAAGAGTTTCTCAAATTTCTTCATCACAAGTGGTGTTGATAAGAACTCTGTAAACTATTGCATACTCTTCTCAAGATTATGCAATGACACATGCAATGGATTCAACTCTTCTTCCTCTGACAAAGCAAGAACAATTCTAAACCCTAGTGGCTCAAGCCTACTGTATTGTTGGTATATCATGACATAATAATACTAATTATCCTAAAGTGTAACATGAAAAACTCCACTTTGGTTTCGTCCCCTTCATCAACATAGATTATTTCATCCTCAAATGAGGATTCTTCCTCTTCTTCCCATACATAATCTTCAACAACATGTACTAGTATCATGGCTGCAAATATTTTCAACTGATGATTAATTTCCATAGGAATAGAGGAAAGTGCTCTCATACCACTGTAATGTACCTTTATTGGTATAAATCACACTAGCTAGGAGACAAGCAAACACAATAATAGTTTTCCCTAATTGGATTCAAACACCTCAGAAATTTTCTAAACTACCTCCCAAACAACACATGAATATAATAACTTAAAATGAAAAAATTCATGCACCATAAGGTCTAAAAACTCTAATCATAGAGGTTTACATTCCATACATACTACGGTGGGCACGTTCTTTGGGTACATCACACCCAAGATGGTCCTAAGGCCACGTAGTTGCAATCCCTTGGACTTCTGTGGAAAACCAAGGGCTCCCGATGCTTCACTGGACGTATATAGACTTGGATTATAGTCATATAAGTAGTCAAAGACACTTGGTTTATATTTTGGAATGTTATTTTGTGGTTTGGTTGGATTTGGAAATAGTTTGGCAATTCAAGACTACACAACTAGTCTAAGTTCAAGATGATCCAAACAACATGATAGGAAAATGAATCTTAAAAAACAAAAATGGAAGGTATTCATTATGATCTTAAATAATAGCAGGAACTAAAATAAATCAAATTTGTTTGGCATAAGACACTCAATCAACACTGCATTGAAAACTAGTAAAAATATATCCAAATCTAGAGTAGTTATTGGAAGTTCAAATGAAATTCAGACTTGAAGAGATAAGAAATGATATCAGAATTTTGATATAATTGACATTACATCATATCTAAGAAAATAGGCCTTTTAGAAGAGTCTCATTCTTGACATCATTCAATATAAAAAACCATGATTGAAACGAATTGAAAAACTTCATGAATTTGAATTGTTGGCTTCACAATACTTTCTCTAACTTTTGAATAAAACTTGAATCATCATCAAAACATAGAATTAATCCAATGAGAAAGTTTGGATTCCTCCTCCACAAATATAACTGAAGAAACAACTAGTTGAAGAAGCAACATGGGCACATCTCCTAGTTATAAATAGGGGCACACATCCCAAGTTGAATAGAAATCTTTAGAGCTATCAAAAAGAAAACATAATTGACCCAAAATATGTCTATGGTGCACCCAAACTATTTATTATAGACTTTGTTGACTTCTTAGATAAGTTACTTGGCTCATGGACTTGCTGCTTTGTGAGGATTTTCTTTCTTTAACCTACTTTTCCTGATTTTGACTTGCCTTGCCTGCTTTTTCTGCTTTTACTGCCTTATCGTTATTTTCCACTACTTTTCTTATTTTCAATACTTTTCTTCCTTTCTTCCACTAGCATGGTTTTCCTTTTTATTTTTTATTTTTCTCCGCTTTCCAACTTTTCAATGGTTGCTTGGTTTGCATTGCTTTTCTTCCAGATTTTTTGTTGAAGACAACTCATAGGATTTATCCTTATTCTATGCACCCTCTTGAACACTCATGCATTTTCAAAAACTTATTGACTAATTAAAATGTCATACTAGAGAATACATGCTTCTCCAATGTTTATTTAATAGACTTAATAATTCATAAGGCCAAAATTAATCCCATTTTTATTTATTTGATTTCCGCCTAAACCCATAGGGATTGGATGGGTTAATAGCATGATCCATATGTCCCCAAAATGGGGACATTACACAATTTCACCCTTACATATCTATGCAAATACTATTATTTTATTCTTTTGCAACATCTAAGTCAATCTTATATCTAAAATTCTTCTATACCGCCACATAACTCTTTTCTTAAGTTTGTAAGAGGCTTTGGAAATCATCCACACTGCTTTTCATCACATAGTTGAAATATACTTGACTCATTCCATTATGCTTCCACACCACTGTGAAATTGCACCTGCGATGTTCATACATTCATACTAAGTCCCTTTACTCCTTTCATACTCCATTATCATCATTTTCCATTTTCTCAAGTTAGCACTTTTGCCCAGTACTACTTATTTCCTGTAGCTAATTCTAAATCTCAGAATACCCACTCTTGAGACCTATACCTTCTATTTGCAACTTGATCATGCCACCAATATGTTAAGTAAACCATGTTCCAAAATTTCATAACAATTTCATGTGCAAATGATAAATGTGGAAAATACCGATTATGATAAAATTTATTTATTTATTTATTTTTATCAAATTGGGCTGCAAGCCTCTTTTCTGATAAATTTATTGGAATGATAAAATAAACTGACTAATAATCAGGTTCACTATGACCTCTCGCATTTCCCTTACTGAATTCAGAGTTGAAAGTTACACTTCTCCAAAATCAACAATTTCAACCAATTTTACATTATTCCAGTAATTGTACTTATTTTGAAAGATAAACTTCTGAGACCTATAGAAAAAAATTGGTAAGTAGATTGAAAAGATTTTATATCGGGCACTGATAGTCAATATAAAGTTGAGTAAACAGACACCTTCATTGTTTAAATATGATGCTTCCATCAATTTTTATAAATTATGAAACCAACATTTTAATTTTTTTTCCTTTCTTCCAAACTCAAAAATTTTATTGAAAATTGTTATCTCACAAACTAAGCATTTTTGGAAAAAACTACCTCTAAGAAAAGTTGTCCATCTTGACGAGTAGAAAAAATTTTGAAATCAATAATTTTATGGTTTTGTTGGCAAAAACCCACGAACAAAGCCTCGTCGACATGGGTTCTCACTCTATCGACTCCCAACTAGCGCGATCTCCCTGAGCACCGGCCCAGGTAGGTTTTATCCTGCCCAACAACATCCGCAGAGTAGACGAAGTCTCACCTGAGATGTTTAATGGAGAGCTGTTGGAACCAAGTTTACGGCAGTAAGAAGGGAGGATATGGGATCCGACGGGTTTAACAGCATAACTATCAGATTACAGAACTAAGTCAATTATCATTAATTCATCTTCATAACTACAGATCACATCATTTGTTTGTCGCAGTAGTGTTAGCACAATATATCATCCTTAAAACAACTTGAACCATCATTCAACAGAAATGCGTCAGAATTGGAAGAGATCGTAGCAACATCAGTAAATCATAACAGAAATGCAACAGAATTGGAATAGATCGTAGCATCATCAGTAGAGCATAACAGATTCAACATACTTCTCATTAATATCGCAGCAGAGAAAACAAAAAGAAAATATTTATGCAACAACCGCCATGTCATATTAATTCTGCGCAGCATATCCAAAACAGATAATTCTTCTCCACAACAGGAGACCAATTACATGCCAAAACTCATACAGATTGCAGATAAAATAGATGACTCATCAGAACAATAGACAGATCGCACTAGATCTTAGACTTCATATCTTTGATGTTTCTCCCCTATAAATGATGTTATCTTTACAATTGCAAAACAAGCTATATATAGGCTTGCACCTTTACATCGAAGGTCCACTTCTAACTAAATTCTAACCACTAATGACCTATGTCCACAAAACTTGGTCAAATAATATATTAAATATTCAAAAACGGTTATCTTTCCACAAATCACGCTGATCTATCCTTGCGCGGTGTCGTTTGAGCTTGCGCAGCTGTCACGACACTATGCAACTCACTTACCAAAACCCCTTCCAACAGGCCCCAAACATAGTCTTGTGGCTCGTCCTTGAGCCACGTTAGGTTGACAAGGTATACGCCGATGTCTTGTCCTTGAAATCTTCGAACTGCTGCGAGATCTCTCGAACTTGCAGCTAGACTCTTTCGGCAGTGATTTGACAGTTGAGCAAAATTATTTGCACAAGCTGCTCTTCCCTAGCCTTCCCATTGACCATCTATCGAGTCTATTGCACTTCCTATAGTGTCGTGACTGATTTAACATCCAACTTCTTGAAACTCATCTAATTGGGCAAGATGCTTTTATTGGCATTCCTGGGCGTGGTCAGCTCTTTGTTGTAGGTCCTTCAATTCCTTAGCCCGTGTGATCTGCACCATCAGCGACATTGCTCATAGTGACATCTTCTTGCGCATGTCGTCAACTGGCCTTCAGCTTCTTACACCTGCGTTGTCAACTGGTTGAGCTGTTCATCCTAGACAACATTTTTCCAGAACTACGTTGTCGCCTCCATGATTGTCTTGGCTTCTTACTCCATTGTTTCGAATTGGGTTGCTATTTCCTTAATAGAAGTCTTCCGTTCGACAACCTGCTCCGGCGGCGTCATTGGTTGGACCAGGGCATTGAGCAGCGGATTAGTGTCATGGAGCTAGACAATAGTTTCCCCCAATCGCTTGGCCTTATCGACTGGGGTGAGCTCGGTCGTGTTCTCAAAAATATGTTGACATGTCTTAGTAATAGCTTGCTCGACCTCGCCGCATCTTGCGCACAACTGAGCTTATTCAATGATAAGGCGGTCTTTCACCTTCTTAAGCTCAGTAATTTCCTTGGCAACTGTGGGCCGAATGGGGGATTCATGCTCACTCGAAATATTTATTGTGTCGAGGTCGCTCAACATGCCTTACTCCCCAAACCTTACACTGTGCCTGATGACTTCTACACCTCTACTCTACAACTCACACGCAAAAATCTTCTCAACTTGATACTCTGCTCACTCAACTGAACTGTTCAGAACAACTTACTTCCTCCCACATCTCGTACACTTTTTATAGCCATTTCCAATTTTGAACTCATCATTTCCAAATCCACCATATCCATTATGACTAAATCTAGTAGTAATGATCCCAGATTCTTCGACAATATTAACCTTCTAACGACCGGTTTGACCATTAATGCGCGTTGCTTCAACAAGAACCACCAACTAATTGTTTTAACTACCTGCATTTATTGTTGATTTGACCAACCCACAAGCCTACAGCTATTGCAAGTGGTCTCCCTTCCGTCGCTACTAACTCTAACCTTGCGCGACTCTTCCTCTAGGCTTGCCTTGCTGCTATTTAACAAACTCCTCCCCCCGCTTTTTTAACACCTCAAGCGGTGCGCAACTCTGGCCCCGTCCTATAGGGCTTTAAGCGACTCCCATTGATGAGCATCGACAATGCCGCGCCATCAAATTGCTGTAACTGAACCACACCTCCAGAAGTAATGGAATGAATAAGATACAGACCTAAACAATGCATCTATAACTTACCTGGATGCTTCATGAACTTGTTGTCATATAACAACACCAAATCTCCTTCTGCAAACTATTTATGTTTAATGTGGAAATCATGCCATGCCTTATGTCGATCCTTCGTAACGCGCTGGTGGAAGCCTACAACAAAATGGTCCTCTTCAAGCTAGATCAACTGTGCAATGCGCTCTTCTAATGCCTCTGCATCATCCATGTCGGTCGCCGCAGCAACGCATAGACTAGGAACAATATATTCCATGGGCATGACTGCCTCTTGCCCATAGACCAGCTTAAATGGTGTCTGTCCTGTCAGTCATTTACAAGTAGTGTGATAGGCTCATTACTGCTGGAATTTTCAAGTCCTAGTCATCGTGATTAGCATTACATACCTTTGTCAACATTGTTTCCAAAATTTTGTTGAATGCTTCAATAGTCCCATTCGCCTGTGGATGGTATGGTGTGCTTTTCTTATGTTGTACCTGCAACTCCTCAGTTAGTGCTCTCACAGTGTAGTTGATAAAGTGACTGCCCTGGTCACTCATCAAGATCCTGGGACACCCAAACCATGTCACAATATTCTCAAATATGAACTCCGATGTTGTCACAACGGTACAATCCATAACTGGTGTGGCCTCTGCCCACCTGGTCAGATAGTCAGTTGCGGTAATGATGTATCGCACACCAGTCCTCTTCCCTGATGGATTAATAGACCCACAAAATCCATGGCCCATTTATCAAATGGTTGTAGAGTTACCTGCGGCACAAGCGGCATCTCATCCCACCACGATGGTTTACCGATGCGCTGGCAGACATCACAACTCCATGCATAGTCTATGGCATCATTATGAAACGTGGGCCACCACAGCCCAACACGTAACACTTTCTATGCAGTAGCCCTTCCTCCATAGTGACCTCTTGTGATTCATGCATGTGCTTCTTCTAGAATGGGTTCCTGCTCATGCAGTAGGATACATCGTCGCAAAATTTCATCTGGTCCAAGCTTGTATAACTGTCCAACAATCAGTTGGAAATCTGAAGCTTTTACTACCAACTGCTTCTTCTGACTGGTTGATAGGTCCTTAGTGGCAACAACAGTGGCCAAGAACTGAATGATTGGGGCATAATGATCATCTGCGATGTTGACACAGAATAGTTGCACATCTGGCAATCTATCATCGATATTGGTAGGTTCTTCTTCGGTCTCAGTGCGAGACAGATGACCAGGACCAACATTCAACCGTCCTGGCTTCACAACTATTTCAGAGTCAAATTCTTGGAAAAGTAACAGCCACCGACATATCTTCCCCCCGAACAAAGGCTTATTGACCAAATATTGCAAAGCAGAATGATTGGTGAACATCTTGAAGTGTCCGCCTAACAAATAGTGTCTAAATTTTTGCAAGGCATAAACCATCGCCAAGCATTCTCTTTCAGTCATTGTGTAATTTCATTCAGCAAATGACAACTTTCTACTAGCATATGCGATTAGGTGATCCAGGTCACCCTCTCCTGGTTGCGCAAGCATGACCCCTAGTGCAACAGAAGAGGTGTCGACATGCACATGGAACTCCTTATTCCAATCAGGGAATACTAATATGGGTGTTGAGGCCATCTTGGCATTCTATGTGTCAAAACTTCCTTGACATTCTTGATTCCACTCAAATGTGGCATCTTTCTTTAGTAGCTTCTCCATAGGGACAGTAATCGCAACGTATCCTTTGATGAACTTGCGATAGTACCCTATGTGCCCCAACATTTCCCGAAGCATATTCACATTTGTCGGTGACGACAAACTAAGTATTAACGTGATCTTCACCGGATCAACCAACAGACCTTCTTTACATACTATGTGCCCAAGTAGCATTCCAAACGGCGCACAGAAAATGCATTTCTTAGAATTTAATGCAATCTGATGCTGTCAACACCATTCGAGCATCAATCACAAGTTATCGAGGTGGTCCCTGATTAGCCCATATACTGTCCAATCATCCATATATACTTGCAGGAATTTTTGAATAAAGTCTTTAAACATAGCGACAACTACCTGGGAAAATATTGCTGGCACATTCTTTACCCCAAAGGGCATGATTGTATATTGGAAACAACCCTATTCAGTGACAAATGTGGTCTTATGACGATCCTCCTTTGCGATCCAGATATGGTGGTACCCTGTAAATCCATCTGTGAAGGAATACACCTCCTGACCACCTACTCCTGCAAGGACCTCATCAGTGAACGAGGTTAAGAATGGATCATGCACGCATGAATCATTCAACTTCCTTAGATCAACACAAATGCAGAATTCATCGGTCTTTTTATCCTGAACCACCATAGGGCTTATCCACTCGGATTATTCGACGGGCTCGATGATCCCAACATCCAACACCGTTCAATCTCAGCCTTCACACGGTCCTTGTATCATGGGTTCAGTTAGTACAGCCTCTGTCGCACAAGTTTTGCATCTAGTTTCAACGGGATTTTCATCTCCCCCAGGTCTCCTAAGATCCCCTTCATCTCAAAGAAACGTGTCAAAAAAATATCCTGGAATTCATGCAGCAGGTCCGTGATTTTGGCAATTGTTTCCTCATCCCAATAGTCTCTAATATTGGCAAATTTTGGGTTCGCTTCTGACCCAATGTTGACTTTCCTGATATTCAACGGCTGAATCATCAAATCCGTTGGCATGTCTGGTGCTGCAACATCGTGGATTCCTTCTGACTCCGAGATATTAATGTTCCACAACTCATCATCATATTCAGGCTCCCCAAATAGATTGTAACCTGTCATCATGGATTGCATCGAGCAGTGCACATGTGGATCAACTGGGTATGCAACAGGGACGACCTTCAACATGATGTCACGAATGATTTGTAATGCATTATGTACCTCTAGGTTGGCATCCTGGAAACTAAATGTCTGTGCAAAGCAAACAAGAAATTCCTCCCACATGGTGATGGTTCTGCATAGTTCTGCCCCTACATACCAGGATCTCGGCATCTCGTCCAAAGTATGAACAAAAGCATGGACCCACTCATCTTTAGGTCGTGATGCCCATAAGGCCTGGCATTCCATCAAGTGACCAGTGGGGTCATTCCGGCCATCATAACTCCTAGCATGATAGACCTCTGAATCGCTGAAGCGTACCATCATCAATCTCCGACACTGTCCCTAATCATGGATCGTCTTCTTGTGCGTCACCCACCATCGTGTTGGAGTAGACTTTAGTGTTGCATGTAGGGTTAATACCCTTTGTGGTTCAAACACTTTCGCTTCAAATTCTTGAAAGAATTCTGACAACTCTGGCAGTCCTTCATAAATTGGCAACTCGACAGTCTCAGTTGCTACACGTCGGAGAGACTGTGTGATTAACCCACATTTCCTGAACGACACCTCATGCAGCCTATTTTTCCAATTTTCCGAAGCATCATCAGAATAAGAGGACAAAGAACTAGCACTGCGCCATCCAAGTTCACCATCGACAGTAGGGTGGATATAGTCTTCAGAGATATTATAGGCATGATCCCAGCTTCTATCAGCTTCATCCCTCACAGGTTCAATATAGCGACATCCTTCCTGAGGGTCCATGGGGGAAATAACCCTGACATCCTGGTTTTCAAACTTCTTAACCCATTTCTTGAAATTGATAACCACCATGCTATCATTAGCCCACCCAATCCCGAGAAGTGTAGGATAGGAACCTCCATCTTCAACCACTTCTATCACATCAAAGTCAACATGCATTTTCATACCTTCAATGTCGACAACTAGGTTTGAGACGCGACCAATGAGTTGAACCTTTGCCTGATTTTCTAGTTGTAGCTGTATCGACGACCATCCCAATGTCGACTTCCCCATCAGCTGCCAAGTTTGCTTGGTCAGAATGGTTACATTTGATCGAGATCTAGAATAACAGAGTCAACCTCATAATCTACGATCTGGATGTTCATCCTCATCTCCTTACCTGTATTCCTCTTTTACAGGGAGTTCACCTTGGAATCCTTCAAGGTCTTATCCCAGTGGTACAACAAAGTCTCAAGATCGACAAGGGCTTCGAAGTCCCCTGCCAGTGGCAAACAACTCTCAAAAAATAGCTGCAAGCTACAATGCTATAACGATGGTCCTGCCTCTACAGATGGATCAAAAGCATATGGCATGTCAATGATCGGTAACTTACCTAGATTTCTACAGATTGCATGCTCACCTCAAAGAAGGTGTCTCTCTTCATCGCAATATAAAATGCTACCTTTTTATTTCCAACAAATTGAACTTGCTAACGCGGTCCATCGTCTCCAATTGTCACACCAATGCGAGTGACAATCCCAATGTCGACATCCTTCATTTGCGGTTCGGCGTGAATTGTTGCAACCGTCGATCCTTGATTCAAGTTCTGGGCTTGATTTAATGGGGGTTCTAATTTAATGGTTGATTCTGAGTCTGTGGCAGGTTCTGCGGCGGGATCTGAGTCTGTGGTGGGATCTGATTCTGTATCGTCGACTAGTTCTATACTTGGAACATTAGCTGGTTCTGAGTCTACGCATTCTACAACTGAGGAAAGGTTCCATCTTGCCATTTTGCAATCAGCTAAGGTCAATTTTCAACAATATGCTCGTTGGCCACACAATATGTATACTGCGCATGAGGACACTCCCTCTGGTAGTGCCTGAATACTCCACAGGTATAACACTAGATTGATTCTCAACCTTGTCCTCCTCCTCATCCTCTGAATCCTCTGCGAAATCCTCCTTGTAGAAAAATGAGGTTGGGCCATCTACTGTTGCGGGGGGTTTGGTTGCTTCTAGACATACTGCGAAGCTTAAACATATCATGGCTGACGCTAAATGAGTGGTACCTGATTATACTGCGGTCATGGGGGAACCTGTGGTTGTGGTACGAACTGCAGCGCGGCAGGATAAACTGTTGCTGCGGTTGTGATGGGATAAACTGCATTTGGGGCGGCGGTGTATACTACACATGTGCTACTAGTTCTACCATCTGTGGCTACGCTTGCATTGCACAGGGGTCCTCACCTTTCACAAAGTAGAATCATATGTCCTTTCCTGGAGCAAATCGTAAGCTCGACAGTTTTTATCATCATGTCCTACTGATCGACAAAAGGTACAATACAGATTCTCTGCCTTGGTAACCATCTTTTGCATGTATTTGCAGTTCTCATGTCGATGCCCATAGACCTGACATATGCGGCACCATGGTATACCAGCGCAACTCAACGGATTCAGATCTCCTGAAAGCAAAAAAATTTGGAATGTCGGACATGTATCCTTGGTATGTCCATCTACATGACACCCGGTGCACCAAAGGTCGTCATGATTTTCCATGGCCTTCTTGATATCTTGCAGTTGGAGCATCAGGTTGGCCAACTGTGCTTGAATCTGGTTCATCCCGACTGTGATTTCTCCTACCAGTGATGCTTTTGATTTCATCGTGATTTCCAGAGCCTCGCTTTGTGTCATAATATTTTGTTGCATTAACGGTTGTCGGATATGTGGGACAAGCACGACGATGAACCACTCCTTGTGCTAAAAATTGCTCATCCGGAAGCTGACTCGAGTCATCAATGTCTTAAACCATTGATCAAAGTCCCAAATTGTTTCATTGGGGAACTGCTTGATTTATTTCAACTCAGTAATGTATTGAGCCTCAGACTTCAGCTTCTTCAATTCTTCAAACAACCCCGTACGGGTCTCATTAATGTTTTCGTTGTACCTCCCTGAGGAACCCGCATGAATCTTATGTACCACTCCAGCGCACGACCCTTGAGGGTAGTTTCCAACTAGATTTTCTTGACATCATCGTCCACAGTCTACCGGGTGGTCTAGATCTCCTTGCATAAGAACTAGTATTTCTCTAGGTCATCAGTACCGTTTCCATGAAATATTGGTAGCTTCATTTCATCGCACGCCATTCTGGGCATTCTTCCTCTGACTGGTGCTCTACTACTAGACTATTGCTGACACGTTGGGAAAGTTGACATAAAATGCGCATTTCTTCCTGGTGGTGGAGTGGTGCGTGGAGGTGTGGACACGTTACTGCTGGGGTTCGAGCCTGTCGTTCTTCTGGGTGTAGCTTGGGTCTGGTTCTCTTCATCGCACTTCGATTGCAGCAGGACCTTATGTCGTCCTCTGCCTCTTCTCTCAAAACCTTGCTCCTCCCCTTGTGCAACCACTTGTTTCCTTGACGACCTTCAAATTCTCACCAAAACTCATGCCCATCTACGCCTTACCTTTCCATGTGTCTCCTTGCTTTCGTCATGATGCCTACGTCCTTCGCACACCAGAGCTCCACTACTCTTGGTCCATTTTCAGAATGCCTTTTTCGCAGACAAGTTGTTGAATAGATAGCTGCAGAGATAGCAAGAACATACCTCGCGGTCCATTGAAGAACTCCCTTTCTGCTTCACTAAATGACTTACTGGTATCAACTAAAAACTTAGTAATGCATCCCTCCAGGATACTGTCCAACCACACCTCAACAGCTTGTGATGCCTTATTGTATGTTTCTTGTAATTCCTAGATCAACTCTGGAGTCCAAGATGTCGGATCTCCTCCTTGGAAGTTTGTTTTCTTAGAAGTGAACTTTTCCAACCACTCATACAAAACAACATGAAACTCACAAAAGAACCATTCATGAGGACCATCGTGAATATATCTATCCAACCAATTGCCCGTCGACAGCTTCGAATTCTAATTTTCTATTTCAACAAATTCTCGCAGTTTTAGATCAAACCACCCCTCGATCTCTGGTCGAGTCGGATGCCAAAACATATCCTCCTTTTAATCGCAACTCGGTCTCGGAAACAGAACAGTTTGTTGGCGAAAACCCACCAACAAAGCCTCATTGATAGGGGTTCTCACTCTATCGATGCCCAACCAGTGCAATCTCCCTGAGCACCGGCCTAGATAGGTTTTACCCTGCCTAGCAACATCCACAGAGTGGATGAAGTCTCACCCGAGATGTTCAAGGGAGAGCTATCAGAACCAAGATTCTAGCAGTAAGAAGGGAGGATATGGGATCCGACGGGTTTAACAACATAACTATCAGATTACAGAACTAAGTCAGTTATCATTAATTCATATTCATAACTACAGATCTCATCATTTGTTTATCATAGCAGTGTTAGCACAGTAGTATCATCCTTAAAATAACTTGAATCATCATTCAATAGAAACGCAAAAGAATTGGAAGAGATCGCAACAACATCAGTAAATCATAACAGAAATGCGACATAGTTGGAAAAGATCGTAGCATCATCAGTAAATCATAACAGATTCAAAATACTTCTAATTGATATCGCAGCAGAGAAAACAAAAAGACAATATTTATGCAACAACCGTCATGTCATATTAATTCTGCACAACAGATCCAAAATAGATAATTCTTCTCCACAGCAGGAGACCAATTACATCCCAAAACTTAGACAGATTGCAGATAAAACAGATGACTCATCAGAACAATGGACAGATCGCAGTAGATCTCAGACTTCATATATTTGATGTCTCTCCCCTGTCAATGATGTTCTCTTTACAATTGCAAAACAAGCTCTATATATAGGCTTGCGCCTTTACATTGAAGGTCCACTTCTAACTAACTTCTAACCACTAATGACCTATGTCCACAAAACTTGGTCAAATAATATATTAAATATTAAAAAACGGTTATCTTTCCGCCCATCGCGCTGATCTGGCCTTGCGCGGTGTCGCGTGAGCTTGCGCAGCTATCGCGACGCTGCGCAACTCACTTACCAAAACCCATGCCAACAGGTTTTGATTTCTCAGGCCACTTTTGTTCCCTTCAAGTTTCAAAAATTGACCTTTCGCACACCCAAATAGTGAATTTTGGCCTTGTTTCATCTCCTGGATTCACGTCCTTTTGAATTTGGCCCAAAGGATCTAGATTTATATATATGCATAGATCACGAGTACACCATAACAATTTGGGCCTCAATCGGGACCCCATCCATCCTTGGGATACGCACCTTTAAAACTCATTAGATCCAAATTTCTATAAAAACTATGCAGAATAAGCATATGCCCCTCACAGGAAATTTTGTAGCATTTGCAAATGGTGTCAAAATGGAACAAGTCTCATGGAATTCTAAGTTAGTATGCTCCTATTTTTTCGATGTAGAAGGGTGATTGTGTGGCAATATGGATGTCCCTTGAGGTGCCAGATAGTCTTTGGTGTCACATCGTGACATTTCCATGTCACTCTCCTGCTGTAAAGTGGTTTTAGGATCGATGAAGAAGGGGTTTCGAAAAACAAATTTTGCAATCATGAACTCTTGTAGTGGTGCTAGGTTTCCATAGTGTTTTATTTTCAGGACTTTTCTCCTTAAATTAAAGTTATAGCACCTTCACGATCCTGAATGCTTAAGAACCATTAATATTCCTCCTTGAGATCTACTCCCACATAGTTCATTGTGCATCTCTCATAGGTACATTCCACTCCTTCCCATCCCATCATGTAAAATATCCCCATGTCTTGTCACTACAAAGTGGACCAAGAACTGTTTCAGGATCCTTGGGCAAGTGGTTTTGATAAACCGCTTTTGAGATAGTGAGATGTTGAGTGATACCAGGATATGATACGTTGATCTCCATCACTATTCAATGATCATATTTATTCTGTCGTTGGACCCCATCTCACATGAAAAATCATGTGCACAAATATGATGTGGTTGTTCCACATCACACCTTATGATTGCGTGTCTCCTCCACATCATACTTCCTTCCTACGTGTCACTTCCATGTCACTCGTCCATGTGGCATGGGTGGGCCCACATAGTAATTTTCATAAAATTCAAAATTTTGAATGTTTGACAAGTGGATCTATGAACTTACACTTGTCAAAAGAATTTTACATCCAAATGGACAACTCGAAATTACACCTAGCCACTTCAGAAACATTATAAATAATCATATTTCATTATGATCTTTCATCTTCTTAGCAATTGTCTATACAATTGAATAAATTTTAGCCTTGCACTTCTAATTTTTTTATCACCAAAACCCCAGCTTGTTCTATAAACAAAACTGAGTTCCTCAACACATCGATTTTCTTCTATTTTTCTATAACATGTAACTTCACCCATATTTGACCAAAAATCACGAATTGTTTTCCATTGCTTTGTGGATTTAACCCAATCATTCAGCCCTTCATTCAATAAGCTGATTTCAAAGATGTAATGATTATACATTGTTTTCCAATATATTATCCATATAACTCCCATAATACCCTTTCGATGCAACCTGTAATTATGCTTGTAAAATTCAAATTCGACCCATACAATCCCAGTGTTGTAGCCTCTACTCTGATACCAATTTGTCACAACCCCAGTAACTTAATTGAACCATTGGGGTTGTGAAACACTCAAATTTACTATCAAAGATACTTTTTATATTTCATTTCGTTTTCCCATTGTTTAAAAATAGTAATTACAATGGAATATTTACATATGCATTAATTACTTATCATTCAAATGAGCACATATGAAAATATTGCAGACAAATCTATGTGAATGCAACCATATAAATTCAATTATTTCAAGCAAAACATTCAACACATAATTGTAACTCCATTAAACACACATCATATATAAATACAACACACAATCATACATAGAAGGAAGACTTATCTGAAAATGTAATCTACTACCTCCAGACCAGCAACATTCCACCCAACCATAGAATTTGTTAAGACATATCTTTCTTTCACAGAGTCACCCTCGAGATAGGGCTATTCATCCACAAGAAGGTACCAGTTCATTTCCTACAACTATCCCAACTGACTAGCACCCCTTTCCATTATTCAACTTGCTAACCCAAGGAATGAAGCTCCCTTCACTGAGCTAACAGTCCCTCGGTATACCCTAATTCCCTTTGAGGGATCTCATGAAGGTGTCGAGGAAATATTTGTGCAAATACACTAAGTATTATTTTGTGCTTTATATAAATCGATTCTACAATACGATTCACTGTGGTATGGTAAGGGTGGTATCACATGCATGGTTCCCTTCCAACATCAAATGCTGGTTCCGTTATTAAAAGAGGTTGGTTCAATTCTGATCACAAATACTGACTCCATCTGGGAAGAGTGTGTATCTCTTGAGTGGACTTATCTCTCATATTTATAGGCATATTGATGACTAACCAAGTTAAAACAAGGGTGGTGAGAGCTAGCCATATGGCACGCGTGCATTGGAACACCTTTTTCCCCTTCTTGTGGACTCTTAGCCCCTCATCTCGTTTTCCGTTCTCTGGTCTGCAGTAGTCATGGTTTTATATAGAAAGTAAAAATATAAAAAACTACAACATTCATTTTTGTCTTCTATCCATATCATACATATTTACATTATTATATTATCGGGTAAAAAATGGGGTGTTACATTTTTCCTAGCTCATGCTTTGCTAAAGGGGACACTAAACCTATCTGGTTTCTTTAGTTTATCTTGCTCCTTTGGATTATCATTGTGCTTGTTTATTTCTGGCAGGTCTTCTTTTTCGCACAGGTAGAGGGATCATTGGATTTTCCCTTTAAGTGATTTGTCGAGGTTATTTTCGGATTAGGATGATTATCTTGGTTCACAGTAGCTACTTTTGGTCTAAGGTCATATTTTGTGTGTAGTACTCAATTGTAAGGTATCAACAAAAAGTATGTGTTGGGCCGATGATAACTCATGTTCACTATTTTCTTCTTGACTAAAATCATAAGCATTGGAGTGCATAGAGGTTTCATAATAATTCTGAGTTAAATGGACATCATTGGAATCATCTTAAAGCCAATGCATTTCATCTAGATAGTCAACATTACTCTTCCTTAGGAGGAAGATCTACAAAATTACTATTATTGTTGTTATTCTCTCTCATATGTGGCTGAATGGGATGATCTTCATTCCTTATTTCTCTATTCATAATCTAGGGGTTGAAGGGCCTCCTATACTAACTAGGATTCCTTGGTGCTCCCCCTTTAAGGAGGTTTGTTAGGGTTATTTCCTTCCACTTCCATCATAGTCTACTTGTTAGATAAGATTTTAATTATTTGAGATATCTCTTCTATTTTGGCATCTTGTACATCCTTGACAAAACCAAAGGAACCAACCTCATCTTTCCATTTCCTTTTTACCTTTTCACC
This sequence comes from Pseudotsuga menziesii, assembly GCA_001517045.1. Classification (NCBI taxonomy): domain Eukaryota; kingdom Viridiplantae; phylum Streptophyta; class Pinopsida; order Pinales; family Pinaceae; genus Pseudotsuga; species Pseudotsuga menziesii. The sequence continues at coordinate 438,583 of LPNX011024315.1, forward strand.
ATGGTCTTGTCTAGGTTTCAAATTCCTAGAGGTTGTCGTAATTCCTTCAACATCCATGGCATAATATTGCATGATCAATAAAGTTGTTGACCTTCTTTCCCTAAGCTTCATTACAAAATCAGACTCAAAATCCACAACATAAGTAACTTTTGCAAAGGCTTGTGTGGGTTTTATTTCCATAGGGATCTTGTTGTACAATTGATTAGATCTTATATTAAAATCCCCAACATGTTTTGTATTGCTTTAAATAACCAAACCCAATTAGATAATAGAGATGATCATGGTAATGGATCTTTCACCATCATATTTGGGAAAGCATTTCAGACAGTTTTCAGGAATGTCTTGTAAAATCATGGGAATATGTAAAGGGCCGTATCTAGTAGTCACCCAAGGATTTATTGGTGGTGGGAGTGGTTGAATACTAACTCTTTCTCCATATATTATATGTTGGATGATCATACACTTTTCTTTAGGAGTTATAGGAGTTCTACGATTTCTCAGAATGGGTTGCAAGGAAGAAGGGATACCTTTATGGAAAGTGAGAGGGGAATTGCGTAGATCGATATGAGAAATACTAGGAGTTTGTAGAGGAGAATATGTACCTTTTGGAGTGTTAGATATATATGAGGACTCTTGTAAATAAATATCAAAAGGATGAGATGGATCTATTTGAGGATTACCTAAGAATAGAGAGATATGTATGTGTCACAAATTTCTCCAAGTTACTAACTTCTCGAAGTCTTGTAGAATCCAAAATTATTCAAGTTTAGGATTGGTTCTAGTTATATGTCACATCCAGATGCCATATTTTCTTCACTGGAGTCTCCAAGTGAACTTTACACAACCTGATGCTTGGTTCCCATTCACTATCAAGAATCATATTTCATCATGACCATGGAAAAATAACTTCAACTTATTCGTCCTTGGCAACAATGCCAAAAATATGTTGTCCCTTGAGATGTTCCTAGCTATATCAGAACTATGTCGAGGCATCAATACATTTTTTCTTATTTGTTTATGAAGATTTTTCAGTTTAGAGAACAAAAACCCACAATATTTTCTTTTGTTGTTTTCAAATCACCATGTACAATATGATCAAAAAATGTGAAAGCATGATGGACTAATAGGAATTACATATTGCATATCAAATTGAAGATGTCGTTGGGTGATGGAATAGTGAAATGAACAAAATGGATATACAAGGTATTACAATGAATAAATCGTGTTTCTCTTGTAAAGGAACATGGTACTGAGCAATAAAAAATTCAACAACAAACATATAATGTAATTGAATAAAAACTGTGTTACCATCATGACAACATATTTTACACCATGCATATATAATGAATACTTCATCATACCTTCATTAGTATAAGAACATTCAAAATATAACATGATTCATGATATAGAGGAAAAGGTTGCCTTAGAAGACTTTTATTATCTTTGGAGATAGAAATTACATAGCAGATGAAAGATGGTAGAAAACAGAAGAAGAATACATAACAAAATAATATCACAGGATTATATGTAATCCTACATCCACACCTATGCAAGTTTGGATAAAAATATTAACTTTCAATAACTCACATCGGTCAATGAGTCAATTGACCCTGCCTCCTAGGAATCCACGTTAAACTAGGTGCCACTGTTGGCGATAAAGAGGGTTCCAATCTTGAGGAAATGTTAAGTACTAAACATGGCACTAATTGAGACACTAACTTAGTCACTATAGAGGTAACTTAGTCACTATAGAGGGAACTAAAAGGGGAGCTAAATATCATGTTATTTTAGGCGCTAAACTTGATACTAATTTAGGTGCTTAAAAAAATCAAGTTCGTGCCAGGTTTCGCTACATTTTCCAACTCAATTGGAAAAAAAATCCCACTAAAAGGGAAGCTAAATTAGGCACTAGAAATTTGCATTTTGTCTCAAGTGCATTACATCACTACATGTGTCACATAGTCTAGTCTGCAATTATCATTGAACGTAAGAGTGGTAGTAAATATTTTTCTTTGGGTTATGGATGTACTCACTATGTTAGAAGGTGTGGGTGTGTTTGTGTTATATTAAATATTACTTTAAGTTATACTTTCAAAATGTTTGAATGACATGAAAAAAACATTATGTCTATTAATGAGATAACTAAGAGCCCTAATCTTGGTGTAAACTTTCAAAGAAGAAAACCTATGGTTGCTATTCTTCATGATAACAAGGTGATTATTTTTGGTTTCAGCCAGAAATATTTCTATGACCTTGTTGATCTAAAAACTATGAAGGAACATGCATTGGTTTCGGTAGAAATACTAGTGTACTTTGGCATGAAAGGTATGAACACCTATGTTATCACTATTTATCTAAACTTAATAAGACTAATATGTTGGATGGTATTCCATCCATTTAAAAATGTCAAAAGGTATGTCCAAACCATTAGATGGGAAAACAACAACTTTCCTTTGATATTGATAAAGCATGGAAATCCGAAGTATTTTAGTCCTAGTACATTATGGTGTTCATGGTCCAATGAAGAAACCATTAATGTATGGAACGAATTAATTTTGCTACTAGTTGATGAATTTTCAAGGAAAAATAGGTTTATTTTTTGAATATTAAGTTAGTTTTTTTGTTGTAATTTTGTAGCATGGAAAGATTTGGTAGAGAAACAAACATGTAACATTTCAAATACCAGCTAAGATATGATATTGGAGGTCCGTTCATTTCATCTTGGTCCAAGTATCTGCAAAAGGGAAGGTATACATAGATAGAATACCATTCCATATACTCCACAACAAAATTTAGTCATGGAAAAGAGGAATAGGATAATTATGGAGATGGCAAGGTACATGATGCATAGCTAGGATGTACTGTATCAGTATTGGGAACAAGTTGTGAATATATTGATCTACACCCTTAATATAAGTCCTTATAAATATTTGCAGGATATCACTCTCGAGGAATCATGGTCAAGGAAAAAACCTTCTTTAAGCAATATTTCATTTTTCAATTTGATTGCTTTTGCACGTATTCCTAAGGAAAAGATAAGTAATTTAGATGTGAAAAGCTAGGTATATATGTTAAGTTTGTTACAATGTGTAGTCTAAAAGATACAAACTACTAGATGTCACTACGAACAAAAATTATTATATTCAATAGAGATGTTGTTGTAGATGAGAAAATACCATTCTTCTTTGATAATGTTAAATCTATGGATAGTATTGTATGGGAAATTGCTATTGACTCAACAATTATAATTGGTTTTGAAATCAAACATGGCTTAAAGACTAAAACAATAGAGATGTTAAATTCCAGAATGGGGTTTGGTGAAAAAAGGAGGGATTTTCAATCTTTATAGCAAGATTAGGAGGGAAAACAAATTAATAGATCGCAATGGTACTATACCAATATGAAGGACGTTCAAGAAGATGAGTTGCCAAAATAAATAGAAAGTCAATGAACATGAATGATGCAAATATTGTGAAAGCTAATGAACGTGTAATTTTTTTTCTAACTTCTATTATTTGTAGGTATTTCATCCTGGTAGTAGGATCCACATAGAAACCTCAATGGTAAGCTACAATGGCGGTGGAATATGATGCGCTAATGAAAAATAAGAGTTGGTTGTTTTCAACATTGCCTTGTGGGCAGTAATCCATTGGTTGTAAATAGATTCATAAATTCAAATATAAATTAGATGGTTCTTTGGATAAATTAAAAGTCATGTTTTTACCAAAGAATATGCACAAGAGGAAGGGGTGGACTATGAAGAAACCTGTGTCCCTACTATAAATATGGTAAAATTTCCACTAGTTATATCCATTGCTGCTCATTTTGGATGGAAGGTATATCAAATGGATTTTGTAATGGCCTTGTTGGATGGAAACATATACAAGGAGGTTTATATCATGCAACTACAATGGTTTTAGGTTCCTAAAAATAAGCATCTAGTTTGTCAGTTGGTAAATTCCTTGCATGGACTCAAGTAGGATCCTCTAGCCTAGTATTTCAAACTTGACAAGTATCTTAGGTATTATAGATTCATAAAAAAATATTATATATCCAGTGTCTATTTAAAAAATAGTGGTTATGATATAGTGATCATAATTGTATGTGTTGAAGTTCTTTCCATAAAAAAAGTAGCATCAACATGATTCAATAGATGGAATATGATATTTGTTTTATTTATTAAATAATTGATCTAGGATTGCTTACTTATTGTTTAGGTGTAGAGTTTTGGAAATCTAATCCTACTATGTATCACAAGTCAAGTATGCCACAACTCTCTTAGATATACTTGGAATGATTGAATGTAATCCTACATCTACACCTATGCAAGTTGGGATACAACTCTTAACTTACACTAACTCACATCGGTTAATGAGTCATTGTATTGGCAATTGGTCTAGGTAGTTTGGTTTATCTTACTACACTTGATCGAATCTACATTTTGCAGTAAGTTATCCTTCTCAATTCATGTCTAAGCCTCGAGAGGTACATTGGCAAGTTGTAAAATGAGTCCTTTGACATGTCAAAGGGACCCTTGACTTCGGCATTATGTTTCAAAGATATGTCGAATCTATGCTAGCAAGTTATACTGGTTATAATTAGGTTAGAACAACTGATGCAAGGAAGTCAACAATAGGTTATATGTTCACTCTTGGTTTAGGGGTTATTTCACAGTAGAGTAAGCTACAACCAATAGTTGCATTATCCTCCATTGAAGTAGAACACAAGGAAGTTGTCAATACATGCTATAAGGAAACGTGATTACGAAAAATATGGATTGATCTTCAACTTGAACAAATAGAGTCAACCTCAATTTTATGTGATAATTAGAGTCTTCTCAAGATGGTGAAGAACCTGGTCTATCATGCCACAACTAAGCATATTGAAGTTCATCGCCATTACATTAGATGGTTGGTTGAATATATTTTCCTTTATTATTGTGTTACAATATAACAAACTGCTAACATAATGACAAAACCTCATAGGTTTGCCAAGTTTAGAAATAAACTTGGAATTGTATCCAATTTAGTTATTAAGAGGGTATTAAACTAATTAGCTACTATGCTTAATAAATATGTCAAATTGTTATACACACTTAATTCAAGTTGTAAGTTGTTATTAGTCCCTGCCCGGCTAGCAGGGACTCTTGTAATCGGTGTGCCGTCGTTTTCATTACTCTGCATGCCAACCGAAACAATTCAAAATTACTTAACCAAAGTTTCCTATGACATACAAATAACCACCGTCTTTGTTACCAATAAATTTCTATTTCATTTATGAGATGATATGAACAACCGTTTTTATTACCAATCAACAACTTTTTTCTCTTATTTGGCGTCAACATTTATGAGATGATATGAACAACCGTTTTTATTACCAATCAACAACTTTTTTCTCTTATTTGGCCTCAGCTCGAGGAAGAGCACCATTTTCGGTTTAAAAACTTAGGTTAATATCAAGATTTATTTTTGAAACTAAATAATGCTACATGAATTGATATTCTCCGCTCAACATTAGTTTCAAAAATTTAATGTTTGTGTTTGTTTTTATTTTTGTATGTACTATTTTTGTGATGGCGCATCTGCAACGTGCCCTTGTAATCTTTTTCCCTCCTCCTACCACAACATCTGCAACCTCCTACTACCACAACATCTGCAATGTGTTCTTTACGTGCCCTTTTCTTTGAAATCTTCCTCCCTCATGGTGCCATAGCATGTGCAACGTGCCCTTCTAAGGCCAAAGGCCGTTTGTTGGCCTGCTTTATGCTTTCTTTGTTATATGCTTATTGCTTCGGTATAGCCTTCCATTTAGATGTGGACTCCGTCATCTACACAGATCTCACAGGAACAGGAAGTGATCTCAGATATTTACCAAAAGGCACTCTTTTCTCCACAGATCGCAGGTAGCACTCGGTCAAAGTATGATACTTGCTTTTCGTGAGAATTTTTTATAGAAACTGAAACTGCTATTTCCAGAATTTTGCAATTTCAGCAATATGTCATAAACTAAATGACCAATTTTAAAATGGGGCAGGTAGTCGAAATTGCAACATTTTTGGCAGTCTAAATTGCCATTTGAACACTCTGCAGGATTCCCCCAGTTGGGGGCGTTTTGGTTAACGGTTATACTGCTCCTTTCAACAAATTCTAAATCATATTTCTGGATTAATTGTCGTGCAGCTATGAAAATTCTAAATCATATTTATGGATTAATTTTCATGCAGCTATGAAACTGTACAAATAATCATCATTTGAACATACCGGATTCCAACTGATAATCGTCATTTGATCATACGCCTTCTAAGACAGAGCACAACGCAAACAACAAGCCCGTTTGATCATGCGATTACAATCCCTTGATTTCAACAGTTTCCAGTTGCTGCTGCAGGGTTCATGCCGCTCTCTGTAATCATTATTAGAGTATACTTCGCCTCCCAGCCCCTCAAATTGATGGATGGTATTTATCTTCTTGTCGTTGGCCATTAATCTAATTCGTTGCATCCTCTTCTTGGGATCCACACGCCCTCTAACCGTTACCTTCTTCTGCGTCACGTCTATCACATAGTCCAGCAAAGCTGCCCATCAATGGAAAACAAACTAAGCACTACTTATTTGCAGATAAATTCATGGAGAATGGAATAAAAACCAGGTTTTTGCAAATAAATTCACGGATAATGGAAAAAAAAACCAAGTTTTTTTCTTTTTCTTATTTCTGTTCTTTCTTGTGGATGGGATCTCTAGTTTATCCTTTTTATTCATTGAAAAGCATAGAATAAAAACCAAGTTTTTATTTTCTCGTGGATGGGATTTCTAGTGTATCCTTCTATCTAAACTAGTATATCTAGTGTATGAATGATCATGAAAACACCAAATAATGTTCATTGCCATTTGCCCAAATGAAGTGATGTGCAGAATATGATAAAGAAACATACTATCAATTTTGGAGAGTACTTTGGAGACTCTGTCATGGACAGTCTTGGCAGGTCATATTAGCATGCAGAACAATCACCTGAACCTGCAGTAACATGAACGTTAATACTGAGACAATTTAGGTCCATTATGTACAGGTAGAAGAGATGCAGAGAATTATAGAGACATGAATGGAGAGATGGGCAAATTACTGTGGGTATTGTTAAGGCCTCGGCGGGTTTAACTTGTAGCTTACCGCAAATATGCATTGTCGTCTTCCTCGTCTGGACAGTTGGACAGGAACATATCAAACTTTAGGTCTACCTCATCGTCTTCCCCCGCGAACGGACCAGATGGATCTTCGAGAACATGAGTAGGAAGAGGACAGGTTATCGTAATCTTCTTTCTCTGTCGACTCAAATTCCTCAGATTTCTGCAGTTTGACATTATAATCTTGCAAGCTATTGATATCACAGGATGAAGGTTGAGATTTCGTTGAAGAACACACATCCAAATCTCTTGGTGACTCTTCCAAATTTCTTTTACTATGAAGCCGCCATATTCCGTGACAATCCTCATCGACTACGTATGGAAAACCATGTGTCCAAGCGATAAGGTAAGCATGTATTTCATTACATGAAGTGTGGCAAGCTTTAATGACAGTCACATGGCCTACACTTTGAACTCTTGCAATGCTGTCATTTAACATGTGGCGCTTGCCAAAAGAAAAATATATATACAAGTTTCCAACCTGCACATGGTTATGAATCTAACATCCAAAATTCGGTAAGTATGTCTGATAGACTTAAATGAAATTGCTAAAATCAAAACCTCTAATTTTCATTTTCCAGGCAAGACGACATATAAGCTATTATCACTAATAGTTCACATGTTTATTATTGGACCTTTGCATAGCTTGTGCCATGCCCATCATAAAATAGACCTGTGGCCGAAAGCTCCTTTCACCATCGGTTCTTATACAACGAAAGAAGGAGTTTATATGCAAAAGGAGTTTGAGATGCTTAATTCTTACAGGTTTGCTATTGGTTGGTTCAAGAGACATGATCCGTTTCTTGTGGTCGCAAAGCACTGTGAAGATGAAGGAGTGTCCTGGCCGTAAACACATGAAGCTAATTCTCCATCACCCTGACAAATGAATACTATCTAGAGATTGATTGACTGTAGATTCTAGGGTTGTTTCCCTCTAAATATCAAGTGCGCCCCACTTTTGGCTGTGTCATGAGAAAGAAGTTTGACCTGTTGCAAATGAATCCCAAAATAAAGCAACTACTGGTTCAAAAAATGGACAGAGGCAGCAACATCGACGATATTAGGGTTTGAAGTATGCTACATTGATCAATTGATGGAGGGAAAGCTAGAATACTCTTGGACATATACCTATCATTTAATCGGACATATACCTATCGTTTAATCGTGCGCGCGTGGAAAATCTGATTCAGACAGAACTTATTTCGATTGAATCGGGGGGACTTTTTCAGACACAACTTATTCTTTGAAGTCTTTAGCACCAGAGGCAACAATTAAAAATTAAAAATGTTTTTAGGTTAAGTAGCAATCCATGTAGTCTATGGGCTCTACACCTGCTTCTCCTAACAGCCACCTACTTCTCCTATCCATGTAGTCCATGGGCTCTACACCTGCTTCTTCTAGCAGCCACCTGCTTGACATGTAAAAAAATGCCTAGGACTAGGTGTTGGCAAGTGTTAATGCCCGCATGAATGTGGGAAAGGTAATACTATCGGGGAGAGCCAGGGGTACCTACCCTAAATTTACGATCTCATCAAACACCTTAATTTAATTTAATCATAATTTAATCGTATAAATATAACAAGCTGATTTGATTTCGTGTTGAGAAAATCCAAGCGATTTAGAGCCTTTTGCAGACCAGCAGCTATTATTTTTTTAACTTATTATGAACATCTTGCACAATTAAACTCCATTCTTTGCCTGATGATCTCCAAATAAAGATATTGGTTGGACTTCCAGTGGAGTTTGTGTATAGGTATCTGAAGCGTGTCTTTCGGGCTTTAACTCAACTGCCATTTCATTTCGAACCAACCTCTCTCCGAAGCTTAACTTCTCTGCATTGTTTCCATCAATTGATGGATTTTACAGCGCGGTGAAAGTCTGTAATTCTAAATGGAAAACTATTGTTAGAAGCAAGAGCGGGGTGTAGCCCAGGACGATCTTGCTCTTAGTCTTCTCCAGCCCGGGCAATTGCTTGAAGCGGCTAGCAGGTCACTCCGTCCTCCTTCTTATCAATTTATTCTTTCACTTTGCTATGCATTCTGAACATTGAAATAGTTGTTGAAGGATTATTAGACTGTTAGGAGGACGGTTAGCAAACAAGTTCCAACAATTAACTTAATGAAGCTTGGCTCGACTACCGACTTAATGAAGCTTGGCTCGACTACTGCCATTGGAGTTTGTGTATATGACTTAATTAAGCGTGTTAGCAAACAAGTTATAAAAACTTCTTCTTCTTATGCATTTCAACTATTATCTACTGATCAAATTCTTATGGCAGGGACTTGCTGTCTTTAGCAGCCTCCCTTGTTTATATTTACCATCCAATGATAATTTCTTATCCACATATACTAAGTATATGTATATGTTGGAGCCAACTTGAATATAAAAGCAAGCTGGTTGACACAATCTCACAGTATATATATGTGGACCCTTTTAATCTGATTACATAAAAGAAAAAAATATATACATGGCAAGTGGATCTTTTTAGTGTAACTACATAAAGAAAAACTATAACATAAGAATTTATAATCATTTATATATATAAAATCATTAATTATTTTATATAGATAGAATTGACATAAACGCTGACATTTATTCAAAATAGACTTTGGCTTTAAGAAATTTCTTAAAGGTAATCTCCAAGATGCGTTAGATGCTTAGACATCCTCTAACTTAGCAAATGCAAAATCCAACGACTCTCATTTTCCTTGTAAATGAGTAGATTGTCTTTTGGTCGTTTTTACTTCTCTTAAGGGGTGGATTTCAGTTGTGAGTCCATGACAGGTTTCTGGTAGGAAGCGAGGTTGTATTAAAAAAAAATTGAGCATTTTTTAATCAAAGCATGTATGTAGCATAGTAGTATAATTAGGTAGTAAATGTAATAAGAATATGGGTTCAATATTATAGGATAATTAAATTTTGATTTAAATAATTTAAAAAAAATAAATTTTAATTATCTTAACACTATAAAATATAAATACAATTTATTTTCATATTTTTATTAAAATAATTATTAATAATTTCTCACATTATATAAAAGTAAATGTATATTTATGGTATATTAATAAACATTTAATTAAAAATATTATATATAAAAGGTTTATTTCAATATTTTATTTGTATTAATTTTTTTTATTATTTATCTTTTTTTATATCAAATTGTATTTGTATATGTATTCTTACTATAATTATGCTATTATGGTGTGTAATAAGATTGTGTCATGTCTAAAGAAAAATGAAAAATGGTTTCCAAAAAACCATATATATAATATAAAAAGAAAAATTATAAACTATAAATTAAATAAAAATTAAAGTTATAATAAAGATTGTAAATTAAGTAAATGTGAAAATTAAAAATAACATAAGAGAATTTTGTAAAAAATATATATATATATTGAAATTAAAATGTATAATTATTAATAAAGTTACTTTTTAACTAAAATAAAAAGTATATTTAAAATCAATATTAAAGCTATGATAGACTTAATTGAATTTTGGTAAGTTAGGCTTAATTGAATTTTGGTTCGTAAAAGTATAATTATATTGAAATTAAAATATGTAATTATTAATAAAGTTATTTTTTAACAAAAAAAAGTTAAAATTAATATTAAAGTTATGATTTGAGTAAGCTAAACTTAATTGAATTTTGGTTTTTGAATTGATATCATATTTAATAAATTTTAAAATTATATTTTTCTCACAAACTTTTCTTAGTAAGGGAGCAAAATGGTTTCGTTTGAAACATTAAAATAAAAAATTGGATATAGTAGTTTTAAGATTATTTACAAATTTTCTTAATGAGAGAGCACAATGGTTTGGTTTGAAACATCAAAATAAAAAATTGGATATAGTAGTTTTAAAGATTATTTAAATTAAGTATTAATATTAGATTTATTAGTTAATAAGGACGATCACATCATTTATCTTATAAAATATTCATTTATTCACAAGGACATGTCAACATTGTATTTAGTCAAGATGAACTATCAAATGTAAGAGGTAATATTATTGTTAGCTTTGAAACGATGTAGTTGTACATTTATTTGTCTTTATGTGCAATTGATGGTAAGATTTTCTCTAATAATTATTTTCTATTATTTTGAAGATGTTGACATGTATGTTATGGAGTTTCCTCCCCAATATGATGAGGGAGATGACACGCCACATAGGCTAGATTGCATATTCCACCAATAGGTGAAAAATATATTAGGTATGTGCATTGATGGCTCACTATAGAGTGGTCCTTACATGATTTTGGGAGATAATGCATGAATCTGAAATTTCATTGATATGGGTGAGACTTCCCTACCATATGAAATTATGCATGTGCCATGTTGGTTCCCTCAACCTACTTGAGAGGTTGAGGGTTTCTCATCAATATTATTTTTTAGATTTCTCTCTTGAGGATGGTATTCCTCCACCGTCTCCTTCTCCAACAAGAGACCACCATCTCCTCATCCTAAAGCAAATCAACCACATCTCCTCCTCCAATAGTAGATAGTAGATCGAACACCATCTCCTCCTCCAAAAGACTAACCACCATCCCCTCCTCCAATAGTAGAATGAACACCATCTCTTTTAGCAATAGATAAAACACCATCTCCTCCAGTAAGATATTGACCACAATCTCCTCTAACATTACATTAACTACATTTTTCCTCCTTAGATGCTACTTTCTATATTATTATCTAGTGAAGGTACTCATGTCTACTTTGATGGCAAAGGAATTGAATCTTATGGATTTATGACAAACCTAGATTATAATTGACATTTGTATATTTAATTTAACGAGTATATTTCCCATTTGGATTGGACTTAAGATATATTTGAAAAATATATTGATTTTGATATTATCATACACATATATATATGATGTATTTTCATATATGATGTTGATGTTGATGTTATTTTACTTATTAAATACATTATGTATGTTAATGGTTTATAATATTAAGGATTTCTATATTTTTAAATTAAATTGAAGATGTATCACTCATTCAAGTTTGTGATCCTAGATTTAAAATAATTGAGATGTATCATTAACATATATATGGATTTTGTTTTTTTGTTTCGTCTTTTTCATATCATGTTGATGTTTTCTTATTTATAAAATGTATTGTGTATATTAATGATTAACATTATTTATGATTTCTCTAATTTTAAAATAAATTTGAGATGTCATATATTTTTTAATTCTAGTTATATGAAATCAATAATTCCTATGCTATTGTAAAAAGTTACAATAATTTAATGTCATTGTATAATGTTTAACCATTTTTCAAGATCAAATTTTATTATGCAATAATATATAATATGTTAACTAATAGGTTTAAAAAATTGATTAAATTATGTTCACAATAATTGTCTAATTTTATTAATATTTTAAATCAATTTGTATATTATATAAAAAGAATTAATCGTTAAATAAATTTATTAAAATTTCATTCTAAATTCATTAAAATTATATTTAACAAAATAATTATTCTTAAACACTATTACAAAATTGATTAAATTATGTTAACAATAATTGTCTAATTTTATTAATATTTTAAATCAATTTTTATATTATATAAAAAAAAATTATTGTTAAATAAATTTATTAAAACTCCATTCTAAATTCATTAAAATTATATTTAACAAAATAATTATTCTTGTGTGATTTTATAAAAAATGCTTCTTTTTAATTTTCTTAAGGTTCCATAAACCAAATTAATCTCAAATCTTCATATTGATGATGATGATGATGGTTAACGTCTACTGAGGCCAAACTTTGGTCTATCGGACCTAAAGAAATAAATTAACTAGTTTGTTTTAAAAGTGTATTCCTATGCTCAAATAGATTGGTGAGAAGCGTCCCGAGCTCACTATAATTTTGACAAGTTAAAAGGCTAGGAAGGTCGGTATTGCAATAAAGATTATGAAAGTGAGATCTAATGTGGGTGTACGCAGTGCATTCTAAGAGGAAGTGGTTGTTGATCCTAATTTTGTCACTATTCTTGGCTGTTAATTTGCTCTTTTGGCATCACTTTTGTCACCTTTTGGTATACCTCTTGTCATTCAGCTTATCAATCAATCCCAGGTACAAACATATTTGAATTTTATGCAAGTCTTGGTTTAATTTCATTATTTCAGGGTTTTATTAGTAACTATGCGATATTTGCATATTATGGTTTCCAAACAAGCCTCCATCTGGACACACATCTACACTAAACATGCACAGATCACATCCAACTCGCCATACAACCCTCCGATCGATCCGCGCGCTGTGAGTTGGAATATTCTCAAACATTTAAATCATATAACGGTTTTTCGTTGTTCTGTTGTCCACACATCTTGCTGCTATGATGGTATTCGCTCTAGAAGGCTCGGGATCCTACCCTCTCCGTTTGACACCAAAATTCATGCCCACGTCAACAAAGATCCATATGCCTGTAGCCTACGCAAGGAGAACCGACGCGCAAAGGATCAGGAAGGTGGCTATGCGTTGTCGCCAATCATCACATGGATGTTTGTTAGCAGTTAAGGTTGACTATTTTTAGAGTGGTGTACCAATGAAAGGGTCGACCTGCTCATCCATGTAAAAACTATATAAAGTAATCTCCAAACGAGAGTCAGACTAGTTAGTTGGTTAGTCAGTCATCATTAGAAAAGAAAATTTGTAAACTCTGTTCCGAATTTAATATAATTTCTATTTCCAAATGTGCATATATGTCTCTGTTTTCGTGAGTGGTTGATTAATTGAAGCGCAAGCCCTGATTATTGAGAGGTCCCCTCAACAACCAGCAGTCTCCCATTTCTGTGTGTTTTCGTTATTTCCCTTTTTACAGCTAAGTAATTTACATTTCTAGTTTATGTATGTAGTTTGATTCTCTTGTAATTTGATGATGTTTATTTCCTTGTTTCTTTTAACGTGTGTTTGTTGTGAATAATATAATTTATACTGTGATGTTAGCATAGTTTCCATTTCTAGTATCACAAGTGACCGGTCGTGCAATAGTCATTTCCAGTTTTCTTTTTAGCTTATTTCCTAGTTCTATATTTGTAATCAGATAGAATTTGATTAGTTTAATGTCTTAAGCTTAGTTTGTAGTTATATTTGATTCTATCAATTCATGTTTAGTTGTAGATTTACTTCAGTTATTTCTTAGTTTGTATCATTAAACAATAGGACGTAATTTCTCTTTTTAATTGTAGGTTAGCACCATTCATTCCTTTGTCATTTTAGTTATTAAATAAGTTTAATCACTGTCTTTTCTGCATCGCATCCTCATGTGCATAAATCAGCTGATGTTAAGATCATTCAGGTTATCTATTTTGTAATCTACATTATTTTTCCCATCCAGACTATCATTTGGACCGTCTGTTTATACTGTCATCCAGACCTTCATTCAACCTTTAATATTTCCCGTTCTGTTTTATGCTTGTTTAAAGTTTAGTTTTCTTAGTTTTTGAATTGTGTTATGTTCTTAAACAACACACCCACCCACACACACACACACACACACACACACACACACACACACACACACACACATATATATACATACATGTATATATATATATAGGACCCTATTCCAAACCACCTAAAGCTTCTATTAAGTTCCATAATCACTCTTATCTTTCATTTCTTTTATCTTAGTTTATTCTTGAAATGTGTTTCTTTTGTCTCTGATTTCTTTATTTCATTACTGCTGTAAAATTTGTCAACTGCATCCCTGGTTTAGTCTACTTCATATTCATTTAAATTAGAATTAATTTTGCTAATTCTATTATCTAAAAGGCACATTAGTTCTTTATAATAAGATCATCATTTCTAGCATAAGGTGTATCTTCCTTCACAATTATTGAAAATGTTCATAGAACATGGTTGATCTAGGAAATAAGATATCTTTATTAATTTTTCTACTTGCTTCTGAATTTGATTCTCTTACATTTGACTCATACAAGAGTAGTATACCTCCAACTTCAAAGTAATCATTAAAATAGTCTTGCTCTTTGATTAATAGATTAGTTGTTGATAATATTTGCTTATGGGTGGAAAATAAATCAACATGTTTACTATTACTTGTAACTGGACACTCCTTAGTTTACATGTATTTGTAGAAGTTAAATCAGACTTAATTTCATTCAGTTTCTTTATTTCTTTTGAAAGCCATTTTGATACACCTCCTTCTTCAGTTTCGATCATAATGAATGCATATCCTCAGAATCCTTAAGGAGAATGGAACTAGATAATTTAGTTTAATTATTGTATATTTGTCAATCGCAGGTATAATTAGTTATTGGATTTCTTAGATATATTAAGTAGTTGTAATATTGCCTCAAATAATATAATCTTTTTTTTTTATATAGTCAAAGTTATGAATTTGTTTATAGCCTTTCTAAATTATCAGATTAAGAAGCCGAATAACTAATTAATAGGTTTCACTATAAAGAGTAGTTCACTTTATTAAGAATAGCTTTGTTTATATATATATATATATATATATATATATATATATTTCTAGTTATTTTTTATAGAGTAGAGTAGTATAGATTGATACTGCTCTAATCTAGTGGTCAGTTCCCAGTCTAATTACCTTAGTAGTTGAATTTTTGGAGTTTGACTCGCTTTTTCATTTTGAAAGATCTTTCAATCTTTTCTTTGTTAAAATATTTCCACGACACCTTAGGTAACCTTATACCTTAGCATATATTTTGTGTCAACTCTAAGTTTACAAACCTCAGTCGATAATTAAATATTTGGTGTATTAATTAAGACAATAAAACACTAAACATTTTTGGCGTCGTTGCCGAGGAGTTGTTCTGTAAGGTAGAATAAGTAGAATTCCCTTATGAAGTTTGGAAATAGGCTGGTGGCAGGGGAGCGGTAAGATGAGAGGTAAGAACCTATGCATCTATTATAACAGGCGCCCCCAAATAAAGCAGTAATAGTAGTATTGTAGGTTTTCTTTTAGTTTATTTTTTCATGAACATACCTATAGATTCAAAAGGTAGATATGTTAGAACTAGTTCCCAAAAATTTGTTAAAATTCCTACTAACCTTTACGGGGGGCGTAACACCCCAACCACTAATTTAGCGGAAAGTTATCAGAGAACACACGTAGGAAGTAGTTCTACATGGAAACCTAAAGGCTTTATAGGAGAAGCCACAGAAGATAAAGAAATCCTGACAAGAAGTTCAAAGGAGCCCATTCTTGAAGAAGTTCTCGAGGGCCAACCTTTGGAAGTCCTCAACCCTCCACTAGAGAAAAAAATGTAATGAAACAACTTTCTCTCTAGTAGGGGATCCAAACTTTGTCAATTTCATTGATCCTACTAAGGTACAAGCTCTCTTTGGCAGCTCAACTAATACTGTTATCTCACAAATTGAAACATCCACAGTAGAACCTTCTATTTATGTAGAGCCTAATAAAGATATGGTTGACAATTCCTCTTATCGAAGGAAGATATCCCCTGAAAATGAACGTTGGGATGCCCCATTATCACCTCAGAAGGAACCTCCTAGGTATACACTCTTTAAGAATCGAATCTACATGGAGAGACGGGGAGAAAATGAAGATCATGACGAGGTTAGAAATGGTGAAGGATAAGGAGATAATCGAACTGAGGCTACCTTCGGGTTCCCTATTCTAGACACTGCACAGGATATAAATATGAAGAACATCCCTCCTTCCTCCTTACCACGTGGACTTCACTTAGTGAACCTCTCACATAGCACGTCCGATCGTGGGATATTAAAGAATACCTTTAATTTCGAGAGATATTGACCTAAACTCTTTTTGTTGAAACCCCCTCCCAATACTTAAAACCTCCTCCCCACCCTTTTTTATACCTCAATCCTTATAAACCACCCTACCCACCCCAACCTTAAACACCTTAACCCCCCAATACCTGCAATATATTGGTTCAATTTTTGATAATTTTAAAACCCACAATATGAACTAACGTGATAGGATATTGGTCAACAAGTGAATCCCCCATGCTCCTTACCTAATTTCTATGGGAAGAGTAATGAAGACCCAGACACATTTTTGTTCGAGTTTGACATCCTCTGTAGAAGTTATAACTATCTACAAGATGTTCACAAATTAAAACTTTTCCTTGCTACACTAAAAGACTCTGCTTTAAGATGGTTCATGGGATTAGGAGAATATAGTATCAAGACTTGGGAAGATATGAAAATCTCATTCTTGCAAAAATATCAAGAGTATTGCAAACCCAGAGACTCTCGAAACGATATTTTTAAGATACAACAACTCGAAAATGACAGCTTGGAATATTATCTCGAGA
The DNA here is from genome assembly GCA_001517045.1 of Pseudotsuga menziesii. Classification (NCBI taxonomy): domain Eukaryota; kingdom Viridiplantae; phylum Streptophyta; class Pinopsida; order Pinales; family Pinaceae; genus Pseudotsuga; species Pseudotsuga menziesii. The sequence goes on from LPNX011024315.1 coordinate 456,054, forward strand.
GGTTTATTTACACTTTACATAAATATAAATATAATGACCTTCGAGAAGATGCAGTATGAACACTCTTCCTTAAAGAGATCTCAGAAGACCTGGTAGAAAACCTCAATCTCATGGAATCTGGCAATATCTCTCACAAACCTTTTGCACAAATTGGGGAGATATGTAGAAATTACTCTAGAAGTAGGAGGAAATATGGGAAAAATCTTCGAGGGCCTTATAATAGGAATATAAAAGGAAACACCTCCAGTTCTGAAGGAGTCACAAGGATAGAATTAGGGAACCTATTAGAAAAATTCAAAACTGATATTTTAGGAGCAATGGGTTCCCAACTAGATGTGTTACAAGCTAAGAAGAGGCAAGAGGAAGAACATGCAATAATGAGCATTTTCTGTCCAAGATGCAGGACTAAGAACCCCCAAAGGGAATGCCCCTTGAACAACATCTCCGTATGTCACATCTATGCAGATGATCATACGACAGAAAACTACCCATCGCTTCCTAGGTTACAAGCCATATATAAAAGTGGGGACATTGGTGAAACATATAGGAGGCCTCCTTGGCAACCAAGAGACCAACCACCATATCAAAATTTGTCAGCACAACCCCCACCCTATTATCAACCACCTTAACAATGGAACACTTCAAGTTGGCAGCATTGGCCACCCCAGTATCCTCCTCCTCCTCATTTTACGCGGCATTAGTATTGGCCACAGGGATGGAGAGGACAAGCATATCCCCAGTCACCACCGGTATCTGTACCTAATCATCCTTATCCTCAGCATCCAACCAATACCCAACAATTTTTTCTATGGTTTGTGCCTCCAGTTCCCCTTATTACACAACAACCTCATCATTTTCAAAATACAAACCCCCCATGACCTACATTGTTACCTGCACAACCGATACCTAACCCAAACAATAAGCCAGCTCAATCTCATAACACCATTGAGTTGTAAACTATTCCATACTATGTTATTTTGATTGTTCCTGTGCACGAGATATAAATTACGATTTGGAAGAGTCATGAGTGATAAACCCAAGTCATCAGTCGTCATTCGTGAAGAGAATGAAGAGGAAGAAGATCCCAATGAAGTCATGAATGATGTTATTTTGCAGGATGTGGATATTCCAAAGATTCCAGCACATACCCATCCTTAGTAAGAACCAACTCAGGAACAAACAATCCATCCATTTCCGAAACGATTAGTAATAAAAAAAACCTGTAATTCATCTCGAGTATGATATTTTAAATGAACTAAAAAATGTATGTGTCAATATCCCTCTATTACAAGCTATTAAGGATATACCAGTTTGCAGTAAATTAATAAAGGAACTTTGCATTAATAAACTAGGAAAGAAACAAAAACACCCCCCATAATTCATGTTATAGAAGAGATGTCTGAATGTAAGACCGATCAGTCTAGAATTGCAAAGTATTAAAATCCAGGGAGCCCAGTGGTAAATGTTATTATGAATAATATTTCCATAGAAAATACACGTATTGAATTGGGATATGCTATTAATATGATGACCACCACAGTCTTAGAAGTTTTACAGTTGGGACAATTTCTCCTACCAACCCCCTTAATCCTGGAACTAGCAGATCGCACTACGGTGAAACCTGTCGGGGTTCTGGATGACATCATTGTATCAGTAGCTTCATGGGAATATCCCGTTGATTTCATGGTAGTAGAATCAAAGGATCCTTCTAAAGGACATCCTATTATATTGGGAATACCATGGTTGGCTACCGCTAATGCCTTCATAGGATGTAGGGATGGGGAAATGACTATTTCTAATGGGTTGTCCACACAAAAAATCGCTCTATACCCCCCAACACAACCTGTAACTGAAAACTTGTGGTGGTTAGATTTCTCCTTTAGGGATGAAAATATTGAATATCTTTTCTTTCTTAGTCACTACTCTTGGGCACTTCAGGAGCAAACTACTGAGAATGTGTTAAACCAATTTGTTTCTTCAACAACCTGTATAGATTTTCCTTAGTGTTTTGCTCAATTCAATCAAATTTTTGGAGATGAGTTTCAAGAAAATATGGCTCTCTCAACATTTGTGGATACACCATGTGTCTTTTCAATTGAAGAGCATCTAGGGTCTTATACCATACCTTGTGAAGTTATCCTTGGAAAATTTCTACACATAAATGTAGGGTTAACCGAGAGTCAATAAGAACAGTTGCTTAAGATCCTTAAAAGTAAATCAAGAGCATTTGCATGGGAGTACACTGATATTAAGGGGATACAACATCACACTTGTATTCACCATATTTAAATGGATTCCAGTATATCCCCTATAAGGCAGCCTCAAAGGAGGATGAATTCTGCTTTGAAGGACATAGTTAAAGAAGAGTTACAAAAAATCCTCAATGTTGGTTTCATCTACCCAATTTCAGATAGTAAATGGGTATCTCTTCTAGTGGTAGTCTCAAATAAAGTCACAGGGAAATGGAGTATTTGTGTTGACTTTCGAGAACTGAATAAGGCCACACTTAGGGACTACTTTCCTTTTCCCTTTATCGACCAAGTGCTAGATACCCCGTCTGAAAAACAATACTTTTTTTTCTCGATGGGTATAGTGGATATAACTAGATTTTGATAGCACCTGAGGATCAAGATAAGACTACTTTTACATGCCCTTGGGGGACATATTCCTATAGAGTTTTTCCATTTGGCTTATGTAACGCACATGCTACTTTTTAGCATGCAGTTTTAGGAATCTTTGATGATCTTATACACGACTGTGTAGAGGTGTACATGGATGATTTTACAACTTATGGTAATACCTTCCAAGAGTCTCTCGATAATCTTGAAAAGGTCCTAATCCATTATCAAGAGACAAACCTGGACCTTAGACATGAAAAATGTAAGATGTTATTAACAGAAGGCATAGTCTTGGGGTATCATGTCTCTTCACAAGGGATCAAGGTAGATCCTGCTAAAATAGAAGTAATTTTCGGTCTCCCTCTCCAAAAACTCAAAAGGAGGTAAGAATATTTCTAAACTTTGATAGATTTTATATGACTTTTTCTCAAAACATATGTTTTTGTTGGGGAATAAAATTTGAATCATCTAAAAAGTGGTTTTGCAGTTTGATTATAAGAACCTTGTCTCTTTAATCAGCCCATGAAATGGTGATGAAATGTTTCCTAAAAAGGGAAGTGCTCTAAGAAATCATAATACATCCTAACTCTTTTTCTTTAAAAACAAGGATTTATAATGAAAATAAAATGTTCTCTATATCATTCCTACCCACTTTATTCAATGATTCCTTATGATTTTATGGTGTTTGATTCAGATATGCACATTTCTGAATTATCATTAAAACATTTGCTTAAGACCTACTTTAATCATCATGTTCTTCAAAGTTATATTTTACACCTAAGGATTACTAGTTTATCTTGTACTCATTATCAAAACTTGTCTCTTAAGGATTTTTGAGGTAACTCAAGAGTAAGTGAAATTCCTGCTTGTGGGGAACATTACTTCTATTTTATGAAGAAGATAGACTGAGAGGTCAAGGAACAACTTCAAGTTATTATCTTTTGATAGGATCTATAATTTAGGCCATTATGCAAGAAGTTACTTATAAGGTTCGCTCTAAAAATTTGAATTATGTGTTTAGCAGGCTTAACTCGCTCTAAGTACCAATCGGCTTCCACATATTAAAATTCTTTTTACGAAGCAAACCCGTTGGAGTACTGAACAGGCTTGGTGGTAGTAGGTCCATGCTAAATAACATATTTAAACAAGGAATCCTGGTAAGTGCAAGTAAATCCATCGGGGTACTAAATAGGCTCGTTGGCAGTAGGGCTATGCTTGCATGGTACCAAGATAAACTCGCTGGGGTACTGAACAGGCCTACTGGCAACGAGACAATATCGGGTAAAAAATATTTGATTAATGCATCACTATGCACATGGTTCGTAAAAAAAAAGCAAAGAAGGAAAGGAAAAATACATGTTTAGGCCAATTCTTTATCATGTCATTAGAGAATGGCTGTAAGTTGGGCTTGGACCCTGTCATCTAATTCAATACTACCTAGGATATAATTATTCTAGAAATGAGACCCATATCTATAGAAATATCACAAACTCCAGGGTGAACTTAAAATATTATTTGGGTGACAAGAGATCCTTAAATTGAGGCATGGATGACTAGTTTCTCCTATGACATTTTCCGCATCAGTTATACTATCATTATTCGTATGATCTTCCTAAGCATTGTTATTTTTTATGGAAATACATATTTGAATTATCTCCATTTCCTATTTAGTATTTCTTTTTCTTACATAAATAATAACAACATCTTATAACTATTTGTTAAATTATTTCAAAATCAATCAGTTTTCTTTGATGGCTTGAGGATACAACATATTTTTGGTTTTGGGGAAGGTTAGAGCTATTTTTACTTTCTGAATGTTTATAGAAAGTTTCGTTTATTTATGGAAAAAGTGTAGGTGTTTCAGGATAATGCAATTAGTGGAAGATTGTTTTAATCCGTGATGGACAATGCAACGAAGGTTTAATAAAGCTGGTTTACATCATCATATTGTGTGTTGACAGCCCAGAAAATTTACTGCATAACTAGCGAAAGTCAGATCCATCAATATGGGTCCATATGAAATATCATAGGAAGGGTTGAATGATGGTCCGAATGGAATGCCAAATGATGATCCAAATGAAAATTATAATGTTATAGCGGCATGATGTCAAAATGTCAATTTCTTTTAATTTTCATGGGTAAAGAGTTTAATTAGCTGGATCATACCCATAATTATTAGGTCTCATTCACATGCTTACAAAAGCATTATGATTTCATTAGGACTAACCTTGACCTATGATTTTGATTATGATTTAGATATGATATGATATTGTTTAACTCTATATTGATATGATATGATTTTATGGTCTTTTCGATTATCATTTCCCTTACCCTCTCATCAAATCACACGCAGAAATCGCCAAGTGTCCTATCATCCTATTGATTAGAATTATTATGGTTTTAAATGCATTTTATGGATTCTGTAATAAATAAATCATTCAACCTGTCCAAAGTTTACTTTGGACATGGTTGAATATATCAGAACCTTACGAATTCACCAACGCACGCGTCCTTATGATGACACACGATTCAAAGTATTGAACAATAGTGTGAGTGATCAAGCGTGCGAAACCACGATCTCACGATCATTCAGACACTTAAACAGATTACATTTTAAACCCACGTTCTTTACCTTTGTACTTACTTACCTTCGTATTCGCGGAGCTATTCAGATGCCATTTCTTTATATCCTCTGCAACCCTTGCATTTTCACCTCTATTTGAACAATGCCTAACCGTCTCGAGCATGAAAGCTATCAGGACTTGTTTCAGATTTTGGAATTTCAAGACTCCACCTTTTGCAGGGATATGACGAGGAGATTTTGTTGTTATTTGCGAGAGGATTTGATGGTAAGATGGCCAGGGTTGGTTATCTCACTTTTCTGGTAACCGAGGAGACCATTGCAGTAGCGACCAAGTTCCCAAGAGAATGTACCCGTTGGCATAAACATTTGTTTCTCCCTCGGTCGTCCCACAATTTCACTCTCAATCCATATTTTCAGCATCTATCAGGAGTGAAGGGGTTTCATAGAGAATGGGTTGAGCCGAAATGAATCAACCCTCTTACCATCATCATCCGCCTTATAACCTGCGAGGGTAATTTTACTGTGTTCAAATATTGCCATCTTCGCTTACTGGCACATTTCGTTAATCAACAATTTCTTAATTTTCCATTTTATTTCCTCAAAAGCTTGGAAAAAATGTCAAATCAAGTTAGGAAGAATACAACCAATCCTATGGGTAGTCTGTACCACCATATCCTGATTAATCTCCTGATCATGCATCAATTGGAGGAGAGGAACCAGACCTGGGAGAATTTCTTTTTTCAAGTCTTAAACCCTCATTTAAATGTTTGAAAATGCCCTCGGCACATTCGTGACCGTGAGCCTATTTAGACCCCTCTTAAAGAAAAGAAAATGCCCAAAATGGTGCATATTGACGAAGATATACCAAAAGTGAATCCACCTGGCCATTCACCTACCTATGTCAATCTTGTGGCCGATGAATTTATATTGTTTTCACAAGTTCGAACCAAGAACAAGAAGGTGAAATCCGTTCAAACCCAAGTTAAGTCTACCCCTCAATCCAATCATCTAGATATTGTGGTCATGGTGGATGAACCTATTTTTGACTCACCCCTATTTACATTGGCCAGCGTCTCGACCGAATTGCTCAAGACTGTTGCTCTTGAGAGTGCTTCTCCATCCGCTCAAGACATGGATCCTGAAAAACAAATTCCCTCCATTGACCTTGAGAGACCATCCAGAGAATTGAGTCTGCCTCAAGATTCCAAGTGCCTCGTAGAACCATCTACTCCTCATCAACCAACAGTAGACCAACTAACTCAAGAATTGGCACGGTCAACAAGTCAAAATTAAGAATATGCCAAGATAATTGATAATCTTTACCAAGAGAACAAGGAGCTGCATATACAACTTAAGGTCGTTGAGGACCTTCACAAGGCCATAACCTATTTGGTTGACTCTCGTTAGGAGAGGCACACTATTTTAAAGACACAGGCTAGGCAATTGAAATTCAAATCTCTTGTTTCCTCTGCTAAGTCGAAGGAAGATGCTGACATAGCTCAGCCTTCTTCTTAAACTTCATTCTTATTTTACTCAATGGGACCTAGCATCTCTCTGGTTTGGGGGAGTGTTGATCTCGATTTTGTCACTATTCTTGGCTATTAATTTGATCTTTTGGCATCACTTTTGTCACCTTTTGGTGTACTTCTTGTCATTCATCTTATCAGTCAACCCCAGGTATGAACATATTTGAATTTTATGCAAGTCTTGGTTTAATTTCATTATTTCAGGGTTTTATTAGTAACTATGTGATATTTGTAAATGTGATTAATACATAGAATTTATTTGCATATTATGGTTTCCAAACGAGCCTCCATGTGGACATGCATCTACACTAAACACGCACAGATCACATCCAGTTCACCATACAACCCTCCGATCAATCCACGCGTTGTTAATTGGAATATTCTCAGACGCTTAAAGCATAGAACGGTTTTTCGTTGTTCTGTTGTCCACACATCTTGCTGCTATGATGGTCTTCACTCTAGTAGGCTCTAGATCCTGCCCTCTCCATTTGACACCACGCTTCATGCCCACAACAAATATCCATACGCTCGTAGCCCGCGCGAGGAGAACCGACGCGCAAAGAATTAGGAATGTGGTTGACTATTTTTGGAGCAGTTGACCACTAAAAGGGTCAACATGCTCATCTATGTAAGAACTATAAAAATTCTTCTCCAAATGAGAGTCGCACTAGTTAGTTGGTTAGTCAGTCATCATTAGAAAATAAATTCTGTAAACTCGATTCTGAATTTTATATAAGTTCTATTTCCAGCTGTGCATATATGTCTCTATTTTTGTGAGTGGTTGATTAATTGAAGTGCAACCCCTAATTACTTAGAGGGCACCTCAACAACCATCGGTCTTCCATTTCTGTGTGTTTTCATTATTTCCCTTTTTATAGCTAAGTAATTGACATTTCCAGTTTCTGTATGTAGTTTGATTCTCCTGTAAGTTGATGTTGTTTATTTCCCTGTTTCTTGTAATGTGTGTTAGCTGAGAATAATATAATTTATACTGTGCTGTTAACATAGTTTCCATTTCCAGTATCGCAAGTGACTGGTCGTGCAATAGTCATTTCCAGTTTTCTTTTCAACTTGCTTCCTAGTTCTATATTTGTAATCAGATAGAATTTTATCAGTTTAATGTATTAAGCTTAGTTTGTAGTTAGATTTGATTCTGTCAATTCCTATTTCACTGTAGATTTACTTCAATTATTTCTTAGTTTGTCTCATTAAACAATAGGAAGTAATTTCTCTTTTTAACTATAGGTTAGAACAAGTTATTCCTCTGTCATTTTAGCTATTAAATCAGTGTAATCACTGTCTTTCCTGCATCGCATCCTCATGTGCATAAATCAACTGATGTTAAGGTCATTCATGTTATCTATTTTGTAATATACACTATTTTTACCATCCGAACTGTCATTCGGACCATCTGTTTATACTATCATCCAGACCTTCATTCGGCCTTTAATATTTCCCGTTCTGTTTTATGCTTGTTTAAAGTTCAGTTTTCTTAGTTTTGAATTGTGTTATGTTCTTAAATAATAGGCATCTCTCTCTCTCTCTCTCTCTCTCTCTCTCTCTCTCTCTCTCTCTCTCTNTTCTTTTATCTTAGTTTATTCTTGAAATGTGTTTCTTCTGTCTCTGATTTCTTTATTTCATTACTGCTGTAAAAATTTTCAATTGCATCCCCGGTTTAGTCTACTTCATCTTCATTTAAATTAGAATTAAGTTTGATAATTCTATTTTCTAAAAGGCACATTAGTCCTTTATAATAAGATCATCATTTCTAGCATAAGGTTTATCTACCTTACTTCACAGTTACTGAAAATGTTCATATAATAGGGTTGATCTAGGAAATAAGATATCTTTATTAAGTTTTGTACTTGCTTATGAATTATATTCTCTTACATTTGACTCATACAAGAGTAGTATACCTCCAACTTCAAAGTAATTGTTAAAATAGTCTTGCTCTTTGATTAATAGATTAGTTGTGATAATATTTTCTTATGGGTGGAACATAAATCGAAATGTTTACTATTACTTGTAACTGGACACTCCTTAGTTTACATCTATTTGTAGAAGTTAAATTAGACATAATTCCATTCATTTTCTTTATTTCTTTTGAAATCCATTTTGATACGCCTCCTTCTCCAGTTCCGATCACAATGAATGCATATCCTCAGAATCCTCAAGGAGAATGGAACTAGACAATTTAGTTTAATTATTGTATATTTGTCAATCTCATGTATAGTTTAGTTATTTGATTTCTTAGATATATTAAGTAGTTGTAATATTGCCTCAAATAATATAATCTCTTGTTTTCATATAGTCAAAGTTTTGAATTTGTTTATAGCCTTTCTAATTTCTCGGATTACGAAGCCAAATAACTAATTAATAAGTTTCACTATAAAGAGTAGTTCACTTTCTTAAGAATAGCTTTCTTTATACATAGCTTTCGAGTTATTTTTTATAGAGTAGAGTAGCATAGATTGATACTCCTCTAATATAGTGGTCATTTCTCAGTCTAATTACCTTAGTAGTTGAATTTCTTGAGTTTGACTCGGTTTTTCATTTTGAAAGATCTTTCAATCCTTTCTTTGTTTAAATATTTCCATGACACCTTAGGTACCCTTCTACCTTAGCGTATATTTTGTGTCAACTCTAAGTTTATAAACCTCGATCGATAATTAAATATTTGGAGAATTAATTAAGACAATAAAACACCCAACATTTTCAAATCTCTCGTTTCCTCGGCTAGGTCGAAGGCAGTTGTTGATGCAGCTTAACCTTCTTCCTAAACTTCATTCTTGTTTTGCTGAGTGGGACCTGGAATCTCTCCGGTTTGGGGGAGAGTTGATCCCGATTTTGTCACTATTCTTAGCTGTTAATTTTCTCTTTTCGCATCACTTTTTTCACCTTTTGGCATACTTCTTGTCATTCAACTTATAAATCAACCCCATGTAAGAACATAATTGAATTTTATGCAAGTCTTGGTTTAATTTCGTTATTTCAGGGTTTTATTAGTAACTATGTGATATTTGTAATTGTGTCTAATACATAGAATTGATTTGCATATTATGGTTTCCAAACGAGTCTCCATGTGAACACGCATCTACACTAAACACTCATGAATCACATCCATCTCTCCATACATCCCTCCGATCAATCTGCATGTCGTTAGTTGTAATATTCTCAAACGTTTAAAGCACAGAACAAATTTTTGTTGTTTTGTTGTCCATGCGTCCTACTACTATGATGGTCTTCTCTCTAGAAGGTTGGGGATATTTCCCTCTCTATTTGAAACCATGCTTCATGCCCACGTCAACAAAGATCCATACACCCATAGCCCAAGCGAGGAGAATCGACACGCAAAGGATCATGAAGGTGGTTGTGCGCTGTCACCAATTGTCACATGGTTGTTTGTTAGCAGTTAATTAAGGTTGAGATTTTTTTGAGCAGTCGACCACTGAAAGGGTCGACCTGCTCATCCATGTAAAAACTATATAAAGTCATCTCCAAACGAGAGTCGGACTAGTTAGTTGGTTAGTCAGTCATCATTAGAAAAGAAATTATGTAAACTCTGTTCTGAATTTAATATAAGTTCTATTTTCAGCTGTACATATATGTGTATGTTTTCGTGAGTGGTTGATTAATTGAAGCGCAACCCATGATTGCCGAGAGGGCCCCTCAACAACCAACGATCTCCCATTTCTGTTTGTTTTTTTATTTCCCTTTTTATAGCTAAGTAATTTACATTTCCAGCTTCTGTATGTAGTTTGATTCTCCTATAAGTTGATGTTGTTTATTTCCTTGCTTCTTGTAACATGTGTTTGTTGTGAATAACATAATTTATACTGTGATGTTAACATAGTTAATATTTCTAGTATTACAAGTGATCAGTCGCGCAACAGTCATTTCCAATTTTCTTTTCAGCTTGCTTGCTAGTTCTATATTTGTAATTAGATAGAATTTGATTAGTTTAATGTCTTAAGCTTAGTTTGTAGTTAGATTTGATTTTGTCAATTCTTGTTTAGCTGTAGATTTACTTAAGTTATTTCTCAGTTTGTCTCATTAAACAATAGGAATTAATTTATCTTTTTAACTGTAGGTTAGCACAAGTTATTCCTTTGTCATTTTAGTTATTAAATAAGTTTAACCATTGTCTTTTCTGCATCACATCCTCATGTGCATAAATCAACTGATGTTAAGATCATTCAAGTTAAATCTATTTCGTAATCTACAATGTTTATCCCATCAGGACTGTCATTCAGACCGTCTGTTTATACTGTCATCCAAACCTTCATTCGGCCTTTAATATTTCCTGTTCTGTTTTATGCTTGTTTAAAGTTCGTTTTTCTTAGTTTTTGAATTGTGTTATGTTCTTAAACAATAGTCATATATATATAATTAGGACCCTATTCCAAACCACCTAAATCCTCTATTAAGTTCCATAATCACTCTTATCTTTCATTTCTTTTATCTTAGTTTATTCTTGAAATGTGTTTCTTCTGTCTCTGATTTCTTTATTTCATTACAGCTGTAAAATGTGTCAACCACATCCCCAGTTTAGTCTACTTCATATTCATTTAAATTAGAATTAATTTTGTTAATTCTATTATTTAAAACGCACATTAGTTCTTTATAATAAGATCATCATTTCTAGCATAAGGTTTGTCTTCCTTACTTCACAGTTACTGAAAATGTTCATAGAATAGGGTTGATCTAGGAAATAAGATATCTTTATTAAGTTTTATACTTGCTTCTGAATTATATTCTCTTACATTTGACTCATACAAGAGTAGTATACCTCCAACTTCAAAGCAATTGTTAAAATAGTCTTTCTCTTTGATTAATAGATTAGTTGTTGATAATAGTTGCTTATGGGTGGAACATAAATCAAAATGTTTATTATTACTTGTAACTGGACACTCCTTAGTTAACATCTATATGTAGAAGTTAAATTAGACTTAATTCCATTCAGTTTCTTTATTTCTTTTGAAAGCCATTTTGATACACCTCCTTCTCCAGTTCCGATCACAATGACTGCGTATCCTCAGAATCCTCAAGGAGAATGGATCCAAACAATTTAGTTTAATTATTGTGTATTTTTCAATCACATGTATAGTTTAGTTATTTGATTTCTTATATATATTAAGTAGTTGTAATATTGCCTCAAATAATATAATCTCTGGTTTTCATATATTCAATGTTCTGAATTTGCTTATATCCTTTCTAAATTCTCAGATTAAGAAGCCGAATAACTAATTAATAGGTTTCACTATAAAGAGTAGTTCACTTTCTTAAGAATAGCTTTGTGTGTCTATATATATATATATATATATAGTTATTGTTTATAGAGTAGAGTAGTATACATTGATACTGCACTAATGTAGTGGTCATTTCCCAATCTAATTACCTTAGCATTTGAATTTCTGGAGTTTGACTCGGTTTATCATTTTGAAATATCTTTCGATCTTTTCTTTGTTAAAATATTTCCACGACACCTTAGGTACCCTTCTACCTTAGCATATATTTTGTGACAACTCTAAGTTTACAATACTCGGACGATAATTAAATATTTGGTGAATTAATTAAGACAATAAAACACCCAACATTTTCAAATCTCTCGTTTCCTCTACTAAGTTGAAGGCAGCTGCTAACGCAGCTCAGCCTTCTTCCTAAACTTCATTATGGTTTTGCTTAGTGCGACCTTGCATCTCTCCGGTTTGGGGGGTGTTGATCCCAATTTTTTCACTATTCTTGGGTGTTGATTTTCTCTTTTGGAATCACTTTTGTCACCTTTTGGTATACTTCTTGCCATTTAGCTTATCAATTAACCCCAGGTATGCACGTATTTGAATTTTATGTAAGTCTTGGTTTAATTTCGTTATTTCATGGTTTTATTAGTAACTATGTGATATTTGTAAATGTGTCTAATACATAGACTTGCTTTGCATATTATGGTTTCCAAATGAGCCTCCATGTGGACACACATCTACACTAAACATGCATAGATCACATCCAGCTTTCCATTCAACCTTCCGGTCAATCCGCGCGCTGTTAGTTGGAATATTCTCAAACATTTAAAGCACAAAATGGTTTTTCGTTGTTCTATTGTCCACACATCTTGCTGTTATGATGGTATTCTCTCTAGAATGCTCGGGATCCTGCCCTCTCTGTTTGACACCACGCTTCATGCCCACGTCAACAAAGATCCATACACCCGTAACCCGCACGAGGAGAATCGCTCGCAAAGGATCAGGAAGGTGGTCCTGCACTGTCGCCAATCGTCACATGGTTGTTTGTTAGCAGTTAAGGTTGACTATTTTTGGAGCAGTCGAACAATGAAAGGGTCTACCTACTCATCCATGTAAAAACTATATAAAGTCACCTCCAAATGAGAGTCATACTAGTTAGTTGGTTAGTCAGCCATCATTAGAAAAGAAATTCTATAAACTCTGTTCCGAATTTAATATAAGTTCTATTTCCAACTGTGCATATATGTCTCTTTTTTCGCAAGTGGTTGATTAATTGAAGTGCAACCCCTGATTACTGAGAGGGCCCCTCAACAACCAGCAATCTCCCATTTCTATGTGTTTTCGTTCTTTCCCTTTTTATAGCTAAGTAATTTACTTTTCCAGTTTTTGTATGTAGTTTGATTCTCGTGTAAGTTGATGTTGTTTATTTCTTTGTTTCTTGTAACGTGTGGTTGTTTTGAATAATATAATTTATATTGTGATGTTAACATAGTTTCCATTTCCCGTATCTCAAGTGACCAGCCGCACAATAGTCATTTCCAGTTTTCTTTTCATCTTGCTTCCTAGTTCTATATTTGTAATCAGATAGAATTCGATTAGTTTAATGTATTAAGCTTAGTTTGTAGTTAGATTTGATTCTGTCAATTCCTGTTTAGCTTTAGATTTACTTCAGTTATTTCTTAGCTTGTCTCATTAAACATTAGGAAGTAATTGCTCTTTTAACTGTAGGTTAGCACAAGTTATTCCTCTGTCATTTTAGTTATTAAATAAGTTTAATCACTATCTTTTATGTGTCGCATTCTCATGTGCATAAATCAATTGATGTTAAGATCATTCAGGTTATCGATTTCGTAATCTACACTATTTTTCCCATCCGGACTGTCATTCGCACCATCTGTTTATACTATCATCCATACCTTCATTCAGCCTTTAATATTTCTCGTTCTATTTTATGCTTGTTTAAAGTTCAATTTTCTTAGTTTTTGAATTGTATTATGTTCTTAAACAATAGTTATATATATATATATATAATTGGGACCCTATTCCAAACCACCTAAAGACTCTATTAAGTTCCATAATCACTCTTATCTTTCGTTTCTTTTATCTTAGTTTATTCTTGAAATGTGTTTCTTCTGTCTCTTATTTATTTATTTCATTACTACTGTAAAATTTGTCAACTACATCCCTAGTTTAGTCTACTTCATATTCATTTAAATTATAACTAAGCTTGCTAATTCTATTATCTAAAAGGAACATTAGTTCGTTATAATAAGATCATCATTTCTAGCATAAGGTTTATCTTCCTTACTTCATAGTTATTGAAAGTGTTCATAGAATAGGGTTGATCTAGGAAACAAGATATCTTTATTAAGTTTTCTGCTTGCTTCTGAATTATATTCTCTTACATTTGACTCATACAAGAGTAGTATAGCTACAACTTCAAAGTAATTGTTAAAATAGTCTTGCCCTTTGATTAATAGATTAGTTGTTGATAATATTTGCTTATGGGTGGAACATAAATCAAAATGTTTACTATTACTTGTAACTGGACACTCCTTAGTTTCAATCTATTTGTAGAAGTTAAATTAGACTTAATTACATTCAGTTTCTTTATTTCTTTTGAAATTCATTTTCATACACTTCCTTCTCCAGTTCTGATCACAATGAATGCATATCCTCAGAATCCTCAAGGAGAATGGAACTAGACAATTTAGTTTAATTATTGTATATTTGTCAATCGCATGTATAGTTTAGTTATTTGATTTCTTAGATATATTAAGTAGTTGTAATATTCCCTCAAATAATATAATCTCTTGTTTTCATATAATCAAAGTTCTAAATTTGTTTATAGCCTTTTTAAATTCTCAAATTAAGAAGCTGAATAACTAATTAATATGTTTCACTATAAAGAGTAGTTCACTTTATTAAGAATAGATTTGTTTATATATATCTTTCTAGTTATTGTTTATAGAGTAGGGTAGTATAGATTGATACTGCTCTAATCTAATGGTCATTTCCCATTCTAATTACCTTAGTAGTTGAATTTCTGGAGTTTGACTCGGGTTTTTCATTTTGAAAGATCTTTTGATCTTTTCTTTGTTAAAATATTTCCATGATACCTTAGGTACCCTTCTACCTTAGCATATATTTTGTGTCAACTCTAAGTTTACAAAACTTGGTCGATAATTAAATATTTGGGGAATTAATTAAGAAAATAAAACACCCAACATTTTCAAATCTCCTGTTTCCTCTGCTAAGTCGAAGGTAGTTGCTTACGCAGCTCAGCCTTCTTCCTAAACTTCATTCTTGTTTTGCTGAATGGGACCTAGAATCTCTCCGGTTTGGGGGAGTGTTGATCCCAATTTTTTCACTATTCTTGACTATTAATTTTCTCTTTTGGCATCACTTTTGTCACCTTTTGGTATACTTCTTGTCATTCAGCTTATCAATCAACCCTATGTACGAACATATTTGAATTTTATGCAAGTCTTGGTTTAATTTCGTTATTGCAGGGTTTTATTAGTAACTATGTGATATTTGTAAATGTGTTTAATACATAGACTTTCTTTCCAGATTATGGTTTCCAAATGAACCTCCATGTGGACACGCATCTACACTAAACACACACTGATCGCATCCAGCTCGCCATACAAACCTCCAATTGATCCGTTCGTTGTTAGTTGGAATATTCTCAAACGTTTAAAGCACATAACAGTTTTTCGTTATTTTGTTGTCCACATGTCCTACTGCTACGATGGTCTTCGCTCTAGAAGGATGGGGATATTTCCCTCTCCATTTGAAACCACGCTTCAGGAAGGTGGTTGTGCGCTGTCGCCAATCGTCACATGGTTGTTTGTTAGTAGTTAAGTTTGACTATTTTTCAAGTGGTCAACCACTGAAAGGGTCGACTTGCTCATCCATGTAAAAACTATATAAAGTCATCTCCAAACGAGAGTCGAACTAGTTAGCTGGTTAGTCAGACATCATTAGAAAAGAAATTCTGTAAACTCTGTTATGAATATAATATAATTTATATTTCCAGTTGTGCATATATGTCTCTGTTTTCGTAAGTGGTTGATTAATTAAAGTGCAACCCCTGATTGTTGAGATGGACCCTCAACAACCATCGGTCTCCCATTTCTGTGCGTTTTCATTACTTCCCTTTTTACAACTAAGTAATTAACATTTGCAGTTTCTGTATGTAGTTTGATTCTCCTGTAAGTTGATGCTGTTTATTTCCTTGTTTCTTGTAACATGTGTTTGCTGCGAATACCATAATTTATACTATGATGTTAACATAGCTTCCATTTCCAGTATCGCAAGTGACCGGTCACGCAATAGTCATTTCCAGTTTTCTTTTCAGCTTGCTTCCTAGTTGTATATTTGTAATCAAATAGAATTTGATTAGTTTAATGTCTTCAGCTTAGTTTGTAGTTAGATTTGATTCTATCAATTCCTATTTAGCTGTAGATTTACTGTATTTATTTCTTAGTTTGTCTCATTAAACAATAGGAAGTAATTTTTCTTTTTAATTGTAGGTTAGCACAAATTATTACTTTGTCATTTTAGTTATTAAATAAGTTTAATAACTATCTTTTCTGCATTGCATCCTCATGTGCATAAATTAGCTGATGTTAAGATCATCTAGGTTATCTATTCCATAATACACACTATTTTTCCCATTCGGACTGTCATTCAAACCGTCTGTTTATACTATCATCCAGACCTTCATTCAGCCTTTAATATTTCTCGTTCTGTTTTATGCTTGTTTAAATTTGGTTTTCTTAGTTTTTGAAATGTGTTATGTTGTTAAACAATAGTCATATATATCTAATTAGGGCCCTATTCCAAACCACCTAAAGCCTCTATTAAGTTCCATAATCATTCTTATCTTTCGTTTCTTTTATCTTAGTTTATTCTTGAAATGTGTTTCTTCTGTCTCTGATTTCTTTATTTCATTACTGCTGTAAAAAATTTCAACTGCATCCCCAGTTTAGTCTACTTCATATTCATTTAAATTAGAATCAAGTTTGCTAATTCTATTATCTAAAAGGAAGATTAGTTCTTTATAATAAGATCATCATTTCTAGCATAAGGTTTATCTTCCTTACTTCACAGTTACTGAAAATGTTCATAGAATAGGGTTGATCTAGGAAATAAGTTATCTTTATTAAGTTTTCTATTTGCTTCTAAATTATATTCTCTTACATTTGACTCATACAAGAGTAGTATACCTCCATCTTCAAAGTAATTGTTAAAATAGCCTTGCTCTTTGATTAATAGATTAGTTGTTGATAATATTTCCTTATGAGTGGAACATAAATCAAAATGTTTACTATTGCTTGTAATTGGACACTCCTTAGTTTACATCTATTTGTAAAAGTTAAATTAGACTTAATTCCATTCAGTTTCTTTATTTCTTTTGAAACCATTTTGATACACCTCCTTCTCCAGTTCCGATCGCAATGAATGCATATCCTCAGAATCCTCAAGGAGAATGGAACTAGACAATTTAGTTTAATTATTGTATATTTGTCAATCACATGTATAGTTTAATTATATGATTTCTTAGATATATTAAGTAGTTGTAATATTGCCTCAAATACTACAATCTCTTGTTTTCATATAGTCAAAGTTCTGAATTTGTTTATATCCTTTCTAAATTCTCACATTAAGAAGCCGAATAACTAATTAATAGGTTTCACTATAAAGAGTAGTTCACTTTCTTAAGAATAGCTTTGTTTATATATATCTTTCTATTTATTGTTTATAGAGTAGAGTAGTATAGATTGATACTACTATAATCTAGTGGTCATTTTCTAGTCTAATTACCTTAGTAGTTGAATTTCTGGAGTTTGACTCGGTTTTACATTTTGAAATATCTTTCAATCTTTTCTTTGTTAAAATATTTCCACGACACCTTAGGTACCCTTCTACCTTAGTATATATTTTGTATCAACTCTAAGTTTACAAACCTCGTTTGATAATTAAATATTTGGTGAATTAATTAAGACAATAAAACACCCAACATTTTCAAATCTCCCATTTCATCTGGTAAATTGAAGGCAGTTGCTGACACAGCTCTACCTTCTTCCTAAACTTCATTCTTGTTTTCCTCAGTGGGACCTTGCATCTATCTAGTTTGGGGAGTGTTGATCCTGATTTTGTCACTATTATTGGCTATTAATTTTCTCTTTTGGCATCACTTTTTTCACCTTTTGGTATACTTCTTGTCATTCAGATTATCAATCAGCCCCAGGTACAAACATATTTGAATTTTATGCAAGTCTTGGTTTAGTTTCATTATTTCATGGTTTTATTAGTAACTATGTGATATTTGTAAATGTGTCTAATACATAGAATTGATTTGCAATTTATGGTTTCCAAATGAGCCTCCATGTGGACACGCATCTACACTAAACATGCACAGATCACATCCAGCTCGCCATACAACCCTCCGATCAATCTGTGCGTTGTTAGTTGGAATATTCTCAAACATTTAAAGCACAGAACGGTTTTCCGTTGTTCTATTGTCCACACGTCCTGCTGCTATGATGGTATTCTCTCTAGAAGGCTCGAGATCCTTCCCTCTTCGTTTGACACCACACTTCATTCCCATGTCAACAAAGATCCATACACCTGTAGGTCGTGCGAGGAGAACCGACGCACAAAGGATCAGGAAGGTGGATGTGTGTTGTTGCCAATCATCACATGGTTGTTTGTTAGTAGTTAAGGTTGACTATTTTTGGAGTGGTTGACCACTGAAAGGGTCGACCTGCTCATCCATGTAAAAAATATATAAAGTCGTCTCCAAATGAGAGTCGTACTAGTTAGTTGGTTAGTTAGTCATCATTAGAAAAGAAATTTTGTAAACTATGTTCCAAATTTAATATAAGTTCTATTGATCTAGGAGGATATTGGTGGCCACCCACCTATTCCTCTTGGACCCCCACCATTGTTTCTTTCAGTTTTCTAGTTTCCTTAATTATAGCACAATTTACTATTTTTGGTAGTTTTTTAGTCCTAAACTTCCGGAGCTATTTTGAGGCCCTAAACGATGTTTTTTTGGCATCGAATGGTCGGGAAAATATGAGTCCGTTTTGGACTTCATATTTTTCATATGAATTCGGGAGTTGTTTCATTAAGTTCTTCAAAACAGTCTTTTCTAAAAGTCATGTGTGATGTTGCACCAGTACCAAGTAGCCAACAATCTGTGTAAGATGAAAGTGAAGTCATTTCATTAATACCAAGATTACAATGTGCAACAATACAATGAGTAGAATCTGAAGATTTACTAGCATCTTAGTTCTTATTGTCATCTTTCTTCTGGTTATGTCTGTCTTTGATGGAGTCCCACGAAGCCCAACACTGATCTGTTGTGTGTCCAATCTTTCCACAATGCTTGCACTTCAAATCTGATCTTTTGTTGGAGTTGTTTTTGCCTCCTCTACCTCTGAAGTTTCTTCTTCCTCTGCCTCTCTTGTTGCTTTCTCCTTTGGGATAATCATTGGATTGGTCGTTGGTGTGGTTCTTTGCTTTTTGAGCAAAGCAAAGTGATTCTCCAGAATGCTCAGTTGTCTTCTTACCAAAATCTTTCTCTCTGTCAGCTATCTTCTCTACCAGGGTGTCAAATGTTAGTGATTTGAACTTGTCACTTGCTTGCAACGACTCAAGATAGTTGCAGTGAGAAGGATACAAAGATTTTACAAATGCTGCAAGGGGAAGATCTAGTTTCATACCAGTGGCTTGAATCTTGTGCATGATAGCTTTGATTTTAGAGGCAATTAACATGGGATCATTGTCTTTTACTTCTAAACTGAATAGTTTTAGCATTAGTTGAATAAATTCCATTTCAGAGTGTGAATCATACAGATCTTTTAATGTTTTTAGTGCTTCAAAACATGACTTTGCAGGCAATATGTGCTGGCTCACCTCTTCACTAACTGTGGCAGTGATTACCGCTAAAGCTTTCTTGTCTTTTGTTTTCCAAATGGCCTTCTCTTTCTCGGATTCTAGAGGTCCTGGGTCTCTGGTTATGGGCCCTCCAGCTTCTGTCTCTATTGTGGTGCCTTTTCAAATACCGTCCCAAAGGTCATTGTAGATGAAGGCAGATTTGATCTTCCTCCACCATTCTGGATAAGTGTCTTTTCCGGTGAGAGTGGCACCAACTACAAATGCTATAGATTGCATCTTCTGTGATTGAATCTTGCAACTAAAACAATAGGAGAAAAAGAAGAAAGAGCAAAGGTGCAGGTCTAAGTCTCTGCCACCTTCCTCAAGCTATGCAGAAATAAATTAAATTCACAATACACTGAATATACTTCAAGAAATACACTTAATACATTTCAACGAAGAAAGCTCAGAAAATGAGGCGTAGGGTGCATATGTACAATCCTCACACAGGTGATGGTGAGGGAGAGGCACAGCTCTCAAAGAAACACAGGATTAGAATGCTCTCCATGCAGTAGCTTCAACGCATCTCCATAAAAAATTAGGATGCACTCCACACAAAATATAGGGTTTTGAACAGCACCAGTCAACGATCTCAGCTATTATTGCAAACAACAGTCAATCAGTCATCTCAGCTCTTTCAACTCAACAAAGAATTGGACGCAGCAGATATCCTCCACTTCCAAATTCGTGATGGCACACCACACTCTTCAAAAAACTAGTGGAGAGAGAGACCAGTTCAACGCAGCATCAAAAGAGTGCCTTCACGCAGATATAGTAGCTCCAGTCAACTTTACTACTCAACACAGCAACCACTCCTTCAAGCACACTAGGTCACGATAGTCTCCACAATGGGAGTCTCATACAATGAGCCCACACTCTGTAGATAGAGTCCACGTAGCTAGCAATAGTTCACGCAGCAAGCATTTGGATTCTTCATACAATAGTCATCAACGATAGCATGATAGCACAAGAATGTTAGGACTTCTCCACGTTACATCAGTCTTAAATGCAGCTCTATCGTAATCTTTACACAGTACTCAACGATACTCCAATTGCACTAGCATTCAACGTATCTAAGTTTATGCACCGGCAACAATAGTGAATGGTCTCACACACTCAACGCAACTCCAATTGCACCAACTTTCAATGGATTAGGGTTATGCGCCCACAATAACAGTGAATGGTCTCACACACTCAACGCAAATCCAATTGCACCAAGGTTCAACAGATTAGGGTTGTGCAGCGGATAGCTGAGAGAAAACATACTACAGAGAGGAATCAAAGAAATAATGGGCGTCTTCCAGGTTTGTTTACGCAGATGGCATATGCCAGAGCTGAGCCAACAAGATCGAATAGTAGAGGGCAGAGAATAATGGCTAGATCGAAGGACATGAAATGTTCTTACACAGAAAATAAGCGCTGTGGAGACCTAGCCTCATATCCCAGCAGCCACACCACGAGCTGAAGCACAGCTCTAAAAATCTCTTTACTAAGGCAACGATGCAACAATATTTACGCATCAAACGTGCAGCCTCCACAAAGGCAAAGCCTCAACAACAATATGCAAGAGGAGGAGGGCGACTCATTCAGCTCAGAGAGATACTATCGCAACACTCATGAACGATAGAGCAGCCAGCGCATGCACCAATGCATGCAATCTGCAGACTGAGGAAATCCTAGGGTGCAGATAACAGCAGAATGCAGACTGTACATGCAAGAGTTATGAATTGCTCTAATACCACTGTCAGGTGAAATAACTCCAGCAAAAGATCAGATTTGAAGTGCAAGCGTTGTAGAAAGATTGGACACACAGCAGATCAGTGTTGGGCTTCGTGGGACTCCATCAAAGACAGACATAACCAGAAGAAAGATGACAATAAGAACCAAGATGCTAGTAAATCTTCAGATTCTTCTCATTGTATTGTTGCACATTGTAATCTTGGTATTAATGAAATGACTTCACTTTCATCTTACACAGATTGTTGGCTACTTGATACTGGTGCAACATCACACATGACTTTTAGAAAAGACTGTTTTGAAGAACTTAATGAAACAATAAATGGCATAGTTTACTTTGCAGATAAGTCAAGTCTTAAACCAAAGGGAATGGGCACCATTCGGCTGAAGATGCCTGGATTCCTTGATTTCTTGTTGAAGAATGTTCTTTATCTTCCAAAGTTGCAGGGAAGCTTGCTATCCGTGGTGCAGATTCGACAGCAAGTCCATTCCATCCACATGTTTGATGGAATCGTAGAAATAAGAAAGTCCTCTGACAACCAAGTCATCATGACTGGATACGAAGATGGGAAGCTGCTGAAGCTAAAGGGTTCATCTGCAAGGGTTTAGAACTATGCCTACCTCTCTCAGCATGGAGAAGGTAATTTGTCATCAAGTTTATTGTGGCATGCAATATTTGGTCATTTGAATTATAACAGTCTTCGTTTGTTGAGAAAGAATGGTGTATTTGGTTTTCCCACCATTCCCAAAGAAAAGAGCAAATGTGATGCATGTATATTAGGGAAACACAGTAAGCTGCCATTCCATGAATCTAATTTCAGAGCAAGTAGGAAATTAGAATTAGTGCATTCTGATTTATGTGGCCCAATGCCAACTCCTTCTGCCAATGGGAATAAGTATTTTATGACCTTTGTTGATGACTACTCAAGAATGTGCTGAATTTACTCATTAAAGACAAAATCAGAAGCATTTCAAACATTCAAGGACTTTCATGCATATATAGAAAAACAAGCACAATCTAAAATTGGTACACTTCATACTGACAATGGGAAAGAATACTCTTCAAATGCTTTTGAATATTACCTTCGCCAACATGGAATTGCACATCAGACTACAGTTCCCTACAATCCTCAACAAAACAGTGTAGTAGAAAGAATGAACAGAACCATAATGAATATGGTACGCTCAATGATGCTTTTTAAGAATGTAAAACTAATGTTTTGGGGTGATGCAATGAAATGTGCAGCCTATTTGAGAAACATAAGTCCCTCAAATGCTCTTGATAACAAGACTCCACATGAAATGTGGTTTGGCCATATCCCTTCAGTCAGGCATCTCATAGCTTTTGGTTCCACCTGTTATGCATTGATTCCAAAGGAGCAAAGAAACAAGCTTGGTGCTCGAAGCAGAAAATGCATTTTCCTGGGGTACGAAGAAAACTCCAAGGCATACCGTCTATATGATGAGGTAAACAAGAAGTTCGTTATTTCCAGAGATGTCATTTTTCTTGAGACTAATAAAAATGACCAGTCCATTGAGAGACAGCTTGATCATTTGGAAAAATATCCTCATCTAAATAAATATTCTGAAAATGAATATGAAATTCCAAACCTTGAAGGGGGGATTCCTATTATGGATCAACCTTTGGAATTTCCATATGAAGCACCAACTCCCCCGCATGAAGAAGTTCCTGCTACTTCACCTAAACAAGAGATTCAACTGGATGATGTGATTGAGAGAATTGGAAAACTCAACCTTGAAGAAAATGAAGCACCACCAGCTGATCAACCAGGACCATCACGGAAGATTCCTAAATGGGCCACAAAGACACTTGAAAGTGTCCATTCGGATGAAGTTGGAAAGACGGGAACAAGAAGTTCAAAAAGACATGAAGATGGAGGAGAAGTAGATAATTCAGGTGATGACATGGATGTATCATTTGATTATGAATTTAATTTATCTGCTAACTTTGAACCAACTTCCTTTGAAGAAGCTTCTACTCGAGTTGAGTGGAAAGAAGCTATGCAGAATGAGTATGATGCACTCATGAAGAATGGAACTTGGAAGCTGGTTGACCCTCCAGTTGGAACCAAACCAATTGGCTGCAAGTGGGTGTGCAAGAACAAATACATATCAGATGGCTCATTTGACAAGCACAATGCGAGGCTTGTAGCAAAAGGCTATGCACAGAAGGAAGGAATTGACTATGAAGAAACGTTTTCTCCTACAGCAAAATGGGCTACCATCCGTACCTTACTCTCTTTAGCTGCTCAGAATGGGTGGAAAGTTCATCAGATGGATGTGAAGACTGCTTTCTTGAATGGAGACTTGAAAGAGAATGTCTTCATGTCTCAGCCAGAAGGCTTTGTTGTGAAAGGAAAAGAACAAAAGGTATGCAAGCTTGTCAAATCCTTGTATGGCCTAAAACAAGCGCCTCGCGCATGGTATGAAAAATTAACCGAGCATCTTTTGAAGTTAAATTTCAAACATTTTGATCTTGTTGATGCAACATTGTTTATAAAGAAAGTTGGAAGATCTGTTGTGTATCTTGTTGTGTACGTAGATGATCTTTTGATGACAGGGAACAATGAGAGCTATATAGCATCCATAAAGAAAGATTTGAAAAAGATCTTTGAAATGACAGATATGGGACATATCCACTATTACTTAGGAATTGAAGTCACTCAACATCCTAAGTACATAGTCCTATCTCAAAAAAAATATGTTGGAGAACTACGAGACAAATTTTGCATGACAGAATGCAACCCTATCTCTACTCCAATGGACAAAAAATGAAGCTCACATCAAGCGAAGGAAAAGAATTTGAGGATGCGACCAAGTATCGACAACTTGTAGGAAGACTCATCTACCTTACAACAACTAGACCAGATATTTCTTATGTTGTTGGCATACTTTCAAGGTTCATGCATAAACCTTGTGAAGGACATTGGTCAGCTGCA
>LPNX011024315.1:480919-511794 GCA_001517045.1 Pseudotsuga menziesii
GGACAAGAAAAGTTTGAAAGATTCAGAAACATGCTCGGACTTACTAACACCCCTTTGGATTAAGGGGGGGATTGTTGGAATATAATCCGTCGGGATTATATGTTATTGTAAATATTAGGAATATGAAGAGACTCTCGGATGTGTGATCCCAAGAGTCATCGTAGATGTATAAATAAAGGCATTCTATGGAGAAATAATGAATTCGGGAGTTATTTCACCTGACAGGATGTAGTCCTTAAACAGATCTTTCCAACGATATATCATGCGTGTCAAACGGAGGTAGTATGCTAAAGTTACAACCCTGGGAAATTAATGTACCAAGTTACCCAATGGGGCCCACATTAAGGCGTTTCACCTCCTAGGGTTAGGTTTTTGGATGTGTAGGGTTTCCATTGTTTCTCAATAATATATAGGCCTTCGAGCCTTATTGTAACACATAGTTCAGAGGCATGTTTATTTCCACATCTCTTCTCAGAGATAAGCTACCAGCACTCTAGCTAGTTTATTTCCATTCTATATGTAAACAATTTTTAGTTATTGATTAATGAAATGAAGTGTTATTTCCGCTGCATATTTGTTTCTATGGTTATTTGTGTATTCTGTTGCGTTCCTGCATAAATATGGTTTAGTGGTATCAAAGCAATCTGCTCTTTCTTGATCCTTCTTTGCATGTCCCCAACGAGGGCGGGGTATAAAGGGTTAGGGATCGATCTGGTTGAACCTTTGCAAGATCAGCCTCGCAAATACCGACTGCCACCCATGGGGGATGAAAAGAAATATGAGGGCGCAGAAGATCCTATCAAAATGTTGCTCGAGGAGGCCCTTGAAAAAAAAAGGAACGTGATGATGGATAACTTTGCCCAGATCCTTCAACGACTTCCCACTAGTGGCGCATCTGCATCTAGTAGCCAGTCTGGAGGTGCAACCCCTTTTAAGGTACAAGTAAACTTTGACATTCCCATATTTGATGGTCGAATAGATGCAGACACCGTAGATAAATGGTTGAATCTATTAGAAGGATATTTCTCAGTTCATGACTTTTTTGACCACGAAAAGATTACTTTTTCTCTACTCAAAGGTGCCCCCCATGTCAAGGACTGGTGGGAAACCTACTGTGAGAGAAAGGATGAGGAGGAGCCCTCTTTGTTCTTGGTCATATCCACTTGGATTTCTTTTCAAGTTTCCATAAAGGGACAATATTATCCAGTGGGGAGCTATGAGGACAAGTACATCCAATGGACTACGCTGCGGCAGCAAAGAGATCAAGATGTGCATGATCTAACGAATATATTCCATACCCTACGCACCAAGTTGGGTATCAAAGATTCATAGAAACATTTGGTGCTGAAGTACCGCAGTTGTTTGCACAGATACATTCAGGAGGAAATGGAGTTTCTTGACATCTCCTCACTTGGTACGGCATATCAGTACGCTGCCAAAATTGAGCAAAAATTCAAACAAAAAAAGTGAGACTTTGGATCTATGAATCAAAAGCAAGGGAAAGGTGCCCCCAAACCGTAGAACCAAGGCATGGCGACTCAAGAAAACTTACCAAAGCCGCAAGCAAAGAGAAACACTGCAAAGCCGAAGAAGGAAGCGGGAAAGTGGTGCGAGTTCCATAAGAGCCCCACTCACAACATAAGTGAGTGTCAG
The DNA here is from genome assembly GCA_001517045.1 of Pseudotsuga menziesii. Classification (NCBI taxonomy): domain Eukaryota; kingdom Viridiplantae; phylum Streptophyta; class Pinopsida; order Pinales; family Pinaceae; genus Pseudotsuga; species Pseudotsuga menziesii. Next base: position 482,573 of record LPNX011024315.1, read on the forward strand.
GCTAAGCAGTCACTAGTGGCCAAGATAAAGGCTTCTGAATCAGATGCATACTCTGACACTAAATCAGAACCTGAGAAGAGGAATGACAGAGGGAAGAAGATTATTCATGCAGAGCCCAATGCCACTATTGCCACCATGAAGATCCAAAAGGAAGAACCAGAATATTCAGAGGAGGAGGAGCATCTTTTCCACTCCCAGATGTGTGCAAAGGGTTCCCCGCTACAGTTCATTGTCAATAGTGGGAGCCAAAAGAACCTGATTTCAGCAGAGGTCATGAAGCGGTTGGGTTTTCTAACCATAGCACACCCGTATCCGTACACCATCGGGTGGCTTCACCAAGGATGATATCTCCGCGTCAGCCAGCAGTGCCGACTTCCCTATAGCATCAAGCCCTTGACCGATGAGGTATTATGTGATATTGCTCCTCTTGATGTTTGTGATGTATTATTAGGTCAACCATACTTATGGAAGTGACATGCTGTGTATGAGTCCCAGCCTCGTGCTGTTATTATTACGTTGGGAAATAATTTGTACAGAATACCAGAGGTACCACCCCGTGCTGCTATCTCTTTGGTTACTGCAAAACAATGCAGTAAGCTCATTTCCAAAACCGAGAAGTTTGTTTTCTTAATGATCCGCCCTCGGGGCAAGAAGAAGATCATTTCCACAACCTCCAAACAGGGCCCCTCCGCACGACAACAACAAATGGACAAGGTCATGGAGGAGTACCGGGACATATTCACCTCACCCACCAGGGTGCCTCTCCACTGTCAGGTCAAGCACCCCATCGATCTGACCCCAGGTGCATCGCTGCCCAATGGACTAATCTATCGTCGTTCTGTTACGGAGAATGATGAAATCAAGAGGCAAATTCAGGAGCTGCTACAGAAGGGTCACATCCGGCCAAGTTCATCGCCCTGTGGGAGCCCAATCATGTTGGTACAGAAGAAGGATGGGACTTGGAGACTCTGTATTGACTATCGGGCGCTGAACAAGATCACTGTTTGGAATATGTACTCGATCCCACGGATTGATGACCTCTTGGACCAGCTTAAAGGGGAAAAATATTTTAGCAAGATCGACTTTAAGTCCGGGTATCACCAGGTACCGATCAATCCGACCGATGTGTGGAAGACTGCTTTCAAAGCCAAGGAGGGCCTTTTCGAATGGTTGGTCATGCCTTTCGGGCTGACGAATGCTCCTGCAACCTTCATGAGACTGATGGACGACATCTTGCGGCCATTCACCAACTCATTTATAGTAGTGTACTTGGATGACATCCTGATCTTCAGCCAGACTTCGGAAGAGCGCCTCCACCACATCCGACAGGCCCTCCAAACATTGTGGCAGCACAAGTTGTGTGCCAATTTGGACAAGTGCACTTTTGGCATGACCCAGGTTCAGTATTTGGGATACATTATTGATGACTGTGGGGTACATGTGGATCACCAAGATCCAAGTCATTCGGGATTGGCTAGCCCCAACTACTCTAACAGAGCTTCGCAGCTTTCTGGGCCTTGCTAATTTCTACCACAGGTTCGTGTTGGGATTATCTCATATCACCTGGCCCTTGAGCCAAGTCACCAATGGAGGAGAGAAAGCAAAATTCTTTTGGTCAGAAACTCAATAGAAGGCGTTTGCAGAATTGAAACATCGCCTATGTTGTGCCCCAGTGCTCACATTACTAGACTTGCAACAACCATTTGAGATTGAGACAGATGCCTCTGACTATGCTATTGGGGCAATCCTTACTCAACAAGGGCATCCAGTGGCATATCACAGTGAGACACTATCTGACAGTATCCACAAATATTCCACTTATGAAAAAGAGATGTATTCTATTGTATAGGCTTGCCAACAATGGAAGCATTACATTTTGGGGAAGGAAACGATCATCCACATAGACCACCAACCCCTGCAGTTCATGCAGACATAAGGGAAGTTACAGAATGATTGCCATCAGAAGTGGTCCACATATCTACAACAGTTTCATTTTAACATCAAGTACAAGAAGGGAAGCACCAATAATGTTGTAGACTGCCTCAGTCGACCACCGATCGTGGCGATAACGACCATGCTCAACTCTTGTGGGCACGAGACTTCTGATTGGCTGCTTCTCTACAAGAGCGATCTAGAATTCAGCCACACATACCAGACGCTGTTGGAGGGAAACCAAGTTCCAAAATTTCACCTCCAGGATGTACTACTGTGTCACATGGGACACCTTTATGTTCCTTTAAGCGAGCGTGCCAAGATGATTTGGGAAGCACACTACAGTCGGGTAGTTGGGCATTTCGAGGTCGAGAAAACAGTGGCAGTACTGCAGAAGTATTTCTATTGGCCGAACCTTCGACAGGACGTTGGGAAGTACATCTGATCCTGCACTGCCTGCGCCATTGCCAAACCATCCATCAAGAAGCAAGGCCTCTATACGCCATTGCCTACCCCTAGTCGACCTTGGGAATCCATCTCCATGGATTACATGTCAAGCCTTCCTTCTACTGAGCATGACAATGACTGTGTGTTTGTGGTCATTGACAGATTCTCAAAGATGGCCATAATGGCGGCCTGCAAGAAGAATATCACAGCAGAAGCCACTACTAAACTCTTCTTTGAACAAGTGTGGGAACACTTTGGGATCCCACAGTCTATAATATCAGACTGGGACAGCAGGTTCCTTAGTACATTCTGGTCTAGCCTATGGTTAATGCTAAACATCAAGCTCACAATGTCCACATCTTTCCATCCCTAGACTGATGGCCAGACAGAGGTCCTCAACGGGATGATCGTACACATTTTGCACATGTACAACTCAAAGCATCCATGCACATGGATGAGAGCCTCCCCTATGTACAACACACCTATAACCGGGCCCTTCACAGCTCAACCAACCATAGCCCCTTTCAGGTGGGCTTGGGATTCCAGCCACTATGTCCCATTGACGTAGCCATGCCATTTGCAGCTACTCAAGTTGATTCAGCTCATATCCAGTCTGAAGTTTCCAAGGAAAACAGCTTCATTGAGCGCATTCAACACATTTTCCAATAGGTTCATGATATATTGGACAGATCCAATGCTAAGTACAAGCAGTGACATGATCAGCATCGGGTGCAACACAACTTCCAGGTGGGCAACAAAGTGTGGCTACATTTGTAGAAGGAGTGCCTCGCTGGACCCCACCACAAGATTCACCCGCTCTGATATGGGCCATACACCATCACCAAGGCTGTCGGGGACAATGCCTTTGAGCTTAGTATTCCACCATTCCTTGGTCTGCACCCAGTGTTCAATGTGGACCGCCTTCGGCCCTACTTTCCACCTCTACTGGACACATCAGACGTGGCAGAACAACTCACACCAACAGAGTTAAACCCCAACTACATGGAACAAGCCACACCTGATTGGATTATGGACACATAGATCAAGAACACCCACCAGCAGAAGATCCAGCTATATCGATTTGTCAAAGCAAGCCAACTCCTTCACCAGGGAAAGTGTCTCACCAGGGACCAAGTTCAACAAAAGTTTCCTCATCTCATGGAGGAACTCAACGCAATGGGGACCATTGCTTCCTAAGGGGGGAGGAATGATCCAGGAGGATATTGGTGGCCACCCACCTATTCCTCTTGGACCCCCACCATTGTTTCTTTCAATTTTTCAGTTTCCTTAATTATAGCACAATTTACTATTTTTGGCAGTTTTCGGGTCCTAAACTTCCGAAACTGTTTTGAGGCCCCAAACAACGTTTTTTTGGCATTGAATGGTCGAGAAAATATGAGTCCGTTTCGGTCTTAATATTTGCCATTTATGGATGTAGTCCTTAAATAGATCTTTCTAACGATGTATCATGCGCGTCAAACGGAGGTAGTATGCTTAAGTTATGACCTCGGGAAATTGATGTACCAAGTTACCCAACGGGGCCCACATTAAGGCGTTTCACCTCCTAGGGTTAGGTATTTGGATGTGTAGGGTTTCCATTGTTTCTCAATAATATATAGGCCTTTAAGCCTCATTGTAACACAGAGTTCAGAGGCATGTAGCCGCCACTTCTCTTCTCAGAGATAAGCTACCAACACTCTAGCTAGTTTATTTCCATTCTGTATGTAAACAAGTTTCAGTTATTGATTAATGAAATGAAGTGTTATTTCCACTGCATATTTGTTTATATGGTTATTTGTGTATTTTATTGCGTTCCTGCATAAATCTGGATCATCTATTTCAGCGAGCTGTGCATATATGTCTATGTTTTCGCGAGTGGTTGATTAATTGAAGCACAACCCCTGATTGCTAAGAGGGCCCCTCAACAACCAGCGGTCTCCCATTTCTTTGTGTTTTCGTTATTTCCCTTTTTACAACTAAGTAATTTACATTTCGAGTTTCTGTATGTAGTTTGATTATCCTGCAAGTTGATGCTGTTTATTTCCTTGTTTCTTGTAATGTGCATTTGTTGTGAATAATATAATTTATACTATGATGTTAACATAGTTTCCATTTTCAGTGTCGCAAGTGATCGGTCGCGCAATAGTCATTTCCAGTTTTCTTTTCAGCTTGCTTTCTAGTTCTATATTTGTAATAAGATAGAGTTTGATTAGTTTAATGTCTTGAGCTTAGTTTGTAGTTAGATTTGATTCTATCAATTCCTCTTTAGTTGTAGATTTACTTCAGTTATTTCTTAGTTTGTCTCATTAAACAATAGGAAGTAATTTCTCTTTTTAACTGTACGTTAGCACAAGTTATTCCTCTGTCATTTTAGTAATTAAATAAGTTTAATCATCGTCTTTTCTGCATCGCGTCCTCATGTGCATAAATCAGCTGATGTTAAGATTGTTCAAGTTATCTATTTCATAATCTACACTATTTTTCCCATTCGGACCGTCTGTTTATACTATCATCTAGACCTTCATTCGGCCTTTAATATTTCCCGTTTTGTTTTATGCTTGTTTAAAGTTCGGTTTTCTTAGTTTTCTAATTGTGTTATGTTCTTAAACAATAGTCATATATATATAATTAGGACCCTATTCCAAACCACCTAAATCCTCTATTAAGTTCCATAATCACTCTTATCTTTCATTTCTTTTATCTTAGTTTATTCTTGAAATGTGTTTCTTATGTCTCTGATTTCTTTATTTCATTACTGCTGTAAAATTTGTCAACTACATCCCCAATTTAGTCTACTTCATCTTCATTTGAATAAGAATTAAGTTTGCTAATTCTATTATCTAAAAGGCACATTAGTTCTTTATAATAAGATCATCATTTCTAGCATAAGGTTTATCTTCCTTACTTCACAGTTACTGAAAATGTTCATAGAATAGGATTGATCTAGGAAATAAGATATCTTTATTAAGTTTTCTACTTGCTTCTGAATTACATTCTCTTACATTTGACTCATACAAGAGTAGTATACCTCCAACTTCAAAGTAATTGTTAAAATAGTCTTGCTCTTTGATTAATAGATTAGTTGTTGATAATATTTGCTTATGGCTGGAACATAAATCAAAATGTTTACTATTACTTGTAACTGGACACTCCTTAGTTTACATCTATTTGTAGAAGTTAAATTAGACTTAATTCCATTCAGTTTCTTTATTTCTTTTGAAATCCATTTTGATACACCTCTTTCTCCAGCTCTGATCACAATGAATGCATATCCTCAGAATCCTCAAGGAGAATGGAACTAGACAATTTAGTTTAATTATTGTATATTTGTCAATCACATGTATAGTTTAGTTATATGATTTCTTAGATATATTAAGTAGTTGTAATATTGCCTCAAATACTATAATCTCTTGTTTTTATATAGTCAAAGTTTTGAATTTGTTTATATCCTTTCTAAATTCTCAGATTAAGAAGCCGAATAACTAATTAATAGGTTTCACTATAAAGAGTAGTTCACTTTCTTAAGAATAACTTTGTTTATATACATCTTTCTAGTTATTGTTTATAGAGTAGAGTAGTATAGATTGATACTACTCTAATCTAGTGGTCAGTTCCCAGTCTAATTACCTTAGTAGTCGAATTTTTGAAATTTGACTCAATTTTACATTTTGAAAGATCTTTCGATCTTTTCTTTGTTAAAATATTTCCACGACACCTTAGGTACCCTTCTACCTTAGCATATATTTTATGTTAACTCTAAGTTTACAAACCTCGTTCGATAATTAAATATTTGGTGAATTAATTAAGACAACAAAACACCCAACATTTTCAAATCTCTCATTTCGTTTGCTAAGTTGAAGGCATCTATTGATTCAGCTCAGCCTTCTTCCTAAACTTCATTCTTGTTTTGCTCAGTGGGACCTGGAATCTCTCCAGTTTGGGGAGTGTTGATCCCTATTTTGTCACTATTTTTGGCTATTAATTTTCTCTTTTGGCATCATTTTTGTCACCTTTTGGTATACTTCTTGTCATTCAGCTTATCAATCAACCCCAGGTACGAACATATTTGAATTTTATGCAAGTCTTGGTTTAATTTCGTTATTTCAAGGTTTTATTAGTAACTATGTGATATTTGTAAATGTGTCTAATACATAGACTTGCTTTGCAGATTACGGTTTCCAAAAGAGCCTCCATGTGGACATGCATCTACACTAAACACGCATAGATCACATCCAACTCGCCATACAACCCTCTGATCAATCCGCGCGCTGTTAGTTGGAATATTTTGAAACGTTTAAAGCACAGAATGGTTTTTTGTTGTTTAGTTGTCCACACATCCTGCTGCTATGATGGTCTTCTCTCTAGAAGGCTCGAGATCCTGCCCTCTCCATTTGACACCACGCTTCATTCCCATGTCAACAAAGATCCATACACCCGTAGCCCGTGCGAGGAGAACTGACGCGCAAAGGATCAGGAAGGTGGCTGTGAGTTGTCGTCAATCACCACATGGTTGTTTGTTAGTAGTTAAGGTTGACTATTTTTGGAGCAGTCGACCACTGAAAGGGTCGACCTTCTCATCCATGTAAAAACTATATAAATTCGTTTCCAAACGAGAGTCGTACTAGTTAGTTGGTTAGTCAGTGATCATTAGAAAATAAATTTTGTAAACTCTGTTCCGAATTTAATATAAGTTTTATTTCGACCAACGGTGCATATATGTCTCTGCTTTTGCAAGTGGTTGATTAATTGAAGCACAACCCCTGATTGCTGAGAGGGTCCCTCAACAACTAGCGGTCTCCCATTTCTGTGTGTTTTCGTTATTTCCCTTTTTACAACTAAGTAATTTACATTTCCAGTTTTTGTATGTAGTTTGATTCTCCTGTAAGTTGATGTTGTTTATTACCTTGTTTCTTGCAATATGCGTTTGTTGTGAATAATATAATCTATATTGGGATGTTAACATAGTTTCCATTTCCAGTATCGCAAGTGACCGGTCGCGCAATAGTCATTTCCAGTTTTCTTTTTCAGTTTGCTTCCTAGTTCTATATTTGTAATAAGATAGAATTTGATTAGTTTAATGTCTTAAGATTAGTTTGTATTTAGATTTGATACTGTCAATTCTTGTTTAGCTGTAGATTTACTTCAGTTATTTCTTAGTTTGTCTCATTAAACAATAGGAAGTAATTTCTCTGTTTAATTATAGGTTATCACAATTTATTCCTCTATCATTTTAGTTATTAAATAAGTTTAATCACTATCTTTTCTGCATCGCATCCTCATGTGCATAAATTAGCTGATGTTAAGATCATTCAGGTTATCTATTTCGTAATCTACACTATTTTTCCCATCCGGACTGTCATTCGGACCGTCTGTTTATACTGTCATCCAGACCTTCATTCGGCCTTTAATATTTCCCGTTATGTTTTATGCTTGTTTAAAGTTCGGTTTTCTTAGTTTTTGAATCGTGTTATGTTCTCAAACAATGGCCATATATATATATATATTTGGGACCCTATTCCAAACCCCTAAAGCCTCTATTAAGTTCCATAATCACTCTTATCTTTCGTTTCTTTTATCTTAGTTTATTCTTGAAATGTGTTTCTTTTGTCTCTGATTTCTCCATGCTGTCTTTTTTCTCCTTCACAACATACCTATTAAGTCAGAATTTGAATTTCATGCAAGTGTGGGTGAGTTGTTGTTCAAATAACATATTTGCACTTGGATTAGGTACATGAAAAATGCTATTGATCACACCATTTTCCCAATAAACCTTACCACTACCAATATGTCTTCTCAAGGAACTGCATAGTTCTATGCAACTTATGTCTTCTCTTCTTTTATCTCACTCAAGGAAATGAAGAGGGAAGCATCCTTAGCCATGCAATGTGAACAACTAGAGTTTATGACCTAATTTCTTTCAAAAGTACAAGCACGTAACACTTTATGAGAACTAAAAGAAAATGTAGAGTTATCACCTTCACTTTCTTGAGATCATCATTGTTGATCACCTTTAAGCCTCTTAAATTTCTCCTCGAGGGCATTGATCTTCTTCCAACATTGTCTTCTCAATATGCCCTAATTGGCCACAATAACAATATATTTTCTTGTTTTATACCTTGTTGGTTGATTTATCATTGTCACCTCCATGCTTTCTTCATCGACCCAATCTTCATGACCCTAATTATTATGATATACACCATGGATCCTTCCATGATTTCCAACCTCTTTCTTTGTAATTTTGTTGCCCTTTTCTTTAATGAAATCAACTTGTTTCTTATTTCTAAGATTTCATTCATCAAACAATTTTTCTTGTTCCCTAATCAACAAAGAGAAAAATAAGCCAAAGGTATAAGGGCCTTGTCATCTTTCCTTGAAGCCTAATTTGCCATAAATGTGGATAAAAACATCAAACATTGTTTTCGAAATTATCAAAATTAATTCTATCCATTGTCCTTCCTTCTTTGGAAAGTGTTTTTCACATTCACCCAATGTCCATTACAATGCCTTTATATGAGTCGGATAATCCTTAATCTTATTGTAAGAGAGAGGTTCAAGAGAGATCAACTTTTTATCAACTTGCATAACTTGACTTTCATTGACCTTAACGATTAGCTTCTTCAACTTCTTCCGTACTTCATTCTAGCAACCAATTCCATTGGTGTGAAATCAAACCTCTCTTAATATATGGGTCATCATAACACCTGCAACTTCACCCTTCTTCCAATTAGTCATGAACTTCTCGTTTCATCTTTAGGATTACAACCAACAATTGTTGTGAACTCCCACATTGTTTTTCTTTTTAGCAAAGTCTTCATGTCTTGTGTCCATTTACCATAGTTGTGGTCATTTAGCACCACAATGACTTGCTTCAAACCCATATCATTTATACAAAACATTGATCCAACACATCTACAATTCTAAATATAGGTCAACTCCTTTTAGATATTTGATTTCTCAAGAGCATATACCACACATAGTGTTCCTATAATGCAATAACCTCCAAATGCCTTACAACGATAGAAGTAGGCTATGATTTAAAAACTTTGACACCCTGTTAGAAATCATAGGTGCATCGCATAAGCATAAATCACATATCCAAGAAGAGTAGATTTGTATAGAAACATCATTATGACATTAGGCAACATAAGAAAAATATTCACATATATTGTTAATTGGTATATATTGATCCATATACCATTTATTTATACACATGTGCTATAACAACCTAACCCAACATCACTAGTTGGGAGGGTGGTTACCTCCTTTTTTTATTCTTCTGTAAGTAAATCCAAGAACGACATAATCAACAAATGATACAAATAAGCCATAGACGCATGACATACTTGTGCTCTTACGTCTTACTGGCAAAACAATGTTCCAAAATAGAGATACAAATAAAGAAAAACCACACCTGAAGGTTGATTTTCCATACAACCAATGCAACACTTGAAACTAGTTGATGTCCCTCGAGCATGGCTTAAGCTCAATGATAATGATCAATGACTCTCTACATATTGAACATAGATCAAACATGTTATGCCAACAAATAACTGTAATGGGTCATAGATCTCCTTAAAGTAGTAATTGTGTGGTGGATTGACCTTTGGACTTACAACACTCACATGCCCCTCGAGGTTATGGTTTGCAAGAAAACTCACTCAAGTTGTTATCATAGTACCTCCATTTATGGAACTCTTCCATAGGGACTATACTATTCCACCCTGGCTTGTAATGCCACTTAATGTGAACAAAATCCATTCTAACTCCTCACACCTCCAACTATTGAGTCCCAAGGGACCAAAATCAATTCCTAGGCTCAACAATGGGCATTAGTACCACTGGCTAGGTACACCCTTAGCCTCATCTATCCACCCAAACAATGTTGGAGCAATGATCAAATTGCAATCTTTGCTCCCCTTAAAACATAGATCCAAACATGGATTCACTCTAACCCAAGAGTATATCCAATAGCCTACAAGACACATATATCAATAACTTGTAACTTAGCAAAAAAACTTGACATTTAAAGACATACAAGATTAGAGTTCCCCTCAAGAAGATGCCTACCCTTCCACCCTTACCAAATGAGCCAATATTTCATTAGAAATTTCAACCCAAAATAAAAGAATGCAAAACTTACCTCTCGGCATCCAAGATGTTACCACTTGCTCCGAACTGGGGGGTTTGGTGCCTATTTGACACTATGGCTTTTTTATAATGTTGATGTTTTGTCGACATTTTGTCTAGTTATCTTATAACTCGGAATGATACACAATATCATGTCTTATGTTTTTTTTCCGTAACCGTGAGAACCTCTCCAAGCAACCCACCGAGCGTTGTCGATTTGTCACCTGGATATCAAACTCATGACTTGGGGCCAGGCTAAATGTTGGACAGGGCTTCCATTGAGAGTATGGCCTCCATTGTGGCCGTACAAGAATTTTCTCGGGTGCAGCACTGTTCTACTAACACCTCCCCCGTAGAAATCGAAACTAGACTTCCGTGGAGTCAACCATGAGACCTCACCCGTGGCTCCTGCCGTCAACCCCTATAATGTCTTATTGCACCGAGAGGCACTCTACAGCCTAGTATGGGGTAGATCTTGTAACGTTATGTAACGTTGTCACGTTACGTAACGTTACATAATGTTATGTCGGCTATAAAAAAAAATAGAAAAAAAAATTAGAAGTAAAGTTACAATGTTATGTCGGCTAAAAAAAAATAGAAAATTAGAAGAAAAAAAAAACAACTATATAAATAGCAAGAAGTATCACAAACTACATCCAAATCCTAGCTACCTTGATCCAGCAATAGCAACAACCACTGTGACAGCAAACAGCAACAACCACTGCAACAGCAACAATAAACCCAGGTAAGAATTTTAAATTTGAAATACAAGCATTGTATGTGGTTTTGTATGTGAAAGTAGCTAGTGATCTTAGAAAACAACAAGAAAACCTATCTTAGAACAAGAAATCTCGAAACCCTAACAAAATCAAGAAATCTTTAAGCAACAGAAGCTTCAAAAGTTCAAAGATCGCACCCGGTATCTGCTCGGGCCAGAGGTAGACGCGATTGCCAATTATGAGAATCTGCCCAGCTTCATCAAGCGATTTCACAACTTCCTTGCAGTTGTCTTCGCCCACGGAGTCCATAGAAATCTGTAATAACTCTTTACGGGAAATGCAGCCATGGGGTATCTGGCACAATCTTTTGAGCAGAGAATCCATCTGGACGAGCCTCAGCAACCTCCTCCCTTCCTCCGCAGATATTTTCGGTTCCTGCGGGCTGACGAACTCCTGATGAAGGCAGTCTCTCGCAGAGTTATTCAAATTCTTTAATTCCTCCACCCAGCGATCGCCATGGAGCAACGAGGGACGGGCATGACACTGCGCGAGGATAACCACGCCACGTCTCTGCAGAAACCATGGATCAAACCATTGGAACTCAGCAATATCTGCAGATTGTACAGACCCATGGCCATGAAGAGCATTCTGAGAAATGCGGAATAATTGCCGCTCTTGAAAGGCATGACTGAGCAGTCTACAAATAGCCATTGATGCAACCCAGAGATATGTGAATACATCACAAATATGAAGATCACCAAAAGCACCCCCGAATTTATATGGTTTTTTGTTGATCAGCTGGACAAAAGTCCTTTTCACCTTTTTTTTTAAAGATTTATTAATACTTAAAATAAAAACATAAGTATGAGTCTATTTTTTAAAATGCCAATAGTTTATGGTTATGAGTCTATTTTTTAAAATGCCAACAGTTTTTTAAAACATATAGACACAAGTAGGAATTTATTATTAAAAATACAACAGTTTTGATCAATTTTGAAGACAAATCTTTGTAAGTTTCCAAATTCAATATTACTAGTTGAATGTATGTCATGTTTTATGTGTAGATTTTCTGAATTGGTGGATGCACAGACATGAGGAAAAAAGAATTTTGGTTAGGAAATATTAATAAATATTGTGAATCTTATGAATTTTTTTTTTTAAGTGGACTAAAGTGTGTATATAAAACAGAAAGTTCAGATTCTGATAAGGAACAAGCTTTTGTTCAGTAACCAGAGGAGGTAGCATGTAAACAATTGATTGTAGCAGCGTAGATCCAAATCTTAGGCTCTATCAAGCACCGAGAGGGATCAAATCTCCCAAGGTACAAACCTGGTTGAGTGCAATACTTGGGAAGAGGTTGGCACCTTGGGAGATTTGACCCCTCTCGACTCTTGATAGAGACTACAATTTGGATCTACACTGGTATATGTTACCTTTAATTCAATAAAATATTAAGAAACATAATTTTTTTATTTAAAAAAAATGTTACCACTATATTCTTTTAGGATCAATATGATAACTAAGTGGATAATAAAGGAATGCGGGACCGGTGGACGAGGAAAAGTTTTGGTGGTAGTTGCTCTCATGGGACGTCTGATACAACAAACAGTCTTGTCAAGTCTAGTTGCTGCAACCCATGCACCCAACAAACTGGAATGTGCTCCTAACAGTCCAAATCGAATTAGCCTCTAATTCTTTTCAATCTCCAATCCCCCGGACTATGAAAATCATCTTACAGAACCAAACCAGGGATTCACTCCAAGAAATTCTGCCTGGAACCGAGTGTCTGGGGAGGCATGTTGAACGATGAATGCTGATGGTATCAACCTACCCTACCCTACCTAGCTGTCACTTCAGGCACAATTTCTAGAGTAGATATTGATTTTCATGTTTTACTTACAACAAACTTTCGCTGCAAATTTTCGCCATCTACCTACATTAAAAGCAATACATTTCACGTTGTTGGCGTGAGAAGGGTAGGTTTGCAGACTAGAAATCTGGCAGGAATCATGTTTCCAAATGTCCTCTAGAGTACCAGAATTCATTTGATAGAAAAGTTACAATTGAGTGACACCATGCCAGAAGCCGATGCACCGCTCAGGGTATTTGGATTCGGGCTTGATTTAGTCACCGGGAAATGCGTTTCGGGAAGGCTTGCAGTCACAGAAATATGTTGCCAGGTGATTAATTATTTGTCTCTATTATTGATATGTTTCTTAGATTTCATGATTAATGAACCAGGAAATTGGGTATTCTATTACAATTTCTACTAATGATTCTTGGGGTTTGGAACAGCCCTTCAAGGTATTGCATGGAGGGGTATCTTCCCTTATTTCAGAGGGTCTAGCTAGCATGGGAGCACATATTGCTTCTGGGTTTCAGAGAATTGCAGGCATAGAGCTCAATATCAACCATTTGAGAGCTGCAGCTTTGGGAGAGCACGTCTATGCACAGGCTAAGCCTATTACTGTAGGCAGGCGAGTTCAGGTTTGTCTTGTTTTATCCAGTGCAAATAATTATAATTACAAATGCACCATTAATATGCAATGTTATTTATTTAGGGTTGACATTGGGAAATCTTTAAGGTCGTGAGAAACTCTGAACAGAATTTTTCTAAACCACGCATTTAAAAGTTTTAATTCTGAGTACAGATTGAATTGTGCTTTTGCCAGAGGTTCAGAGCCTCAGTCTACATGCATAGTTTCAAAATAGTTCAGAATTTTTCCTTATTGATATATGCAATACTTTTGAGGATTTTGGATGTCAACAAATCATGAATTCTGTCATATCTGGTGTATGTCTGCAAAACGTTCATTGAAATCTCTAGTTTATTGCAGTGTAATAGGAAAGGGCAAGCTAGTTTGTATATAGAAATTTATGGGCTTTTACTGTTCAACCCCACCTCTCCTTCAAACTGTTTTTTGGATCATTTATAGGATAGTGATCCAGAGAGTGCCCCGAATCACCAAGATTGCTAGAAGTGAAATCACAGGTGACTAGACGATGATGACTGGAAATTCATCAACAACCAATAGAGAGCTTCCAAATCATCATGAAAACTTGAGTGATTAATAAATATGGAGTTAATGTGGAATCACCCTTATCCAGATCAAAAAGAAATAACCAAAATACAACCTCTATCCAAAAGGAAAATGTGAGTTGTAAATATTGTAGATTTTATGAGATAAGATTAAACAATCTTAGGGATTAATGCTCAGAGTTTGGTGTCTTGCAGTCCTAAATGTTAAGTTTTAAGTTTTGGTAGATCAGAACAAACAATCCAAGGATGAATGCTCACTCCTAACAGTCAAGGCCGAAAAGAAATCAGTTATACAAGTCCCTGAGGGAGTAGTTTCATGTCTTTACATACTGGTGTTGCACATCCAGTTGTTAATGGTGTATGTGTAATTGTGGTCATCCCTATATCAGTTTAACTGAAAGTAACAGTTTTGTTTTTTCCTATTACTAGCCTCATGATTCAAGACTGTTTACACGGCCTTGTGCTATATAAAACTTTGTAAAGCTTATACAATCTGTTGGAAAGTCCAATATTCTCAACTCAACCAACCATTTTAAAGCATATATAATTTAGATCCTTTTTTTTTAATCTGTTATGAATTGCTGTTTATGGCTAGTTCAATGACCAGTATCTTTTCTCTTCTCCATTGCTGATGCAATAATTCGTATCATGAAGGGCTAATAATAGTATTATCAAAGAACTGAGTTTTAAAATTTACAATTGCAGGTATGGGAAGTGAAGCTCTGGAAAATCTCTGCCACCCTGTTTTCCTCACAAGTAGATCCTTCCAATTTGCCCGAGAAATCTCTTATGGCAGTTTCAAGGGTAACATTCTTATCTGGTATGCCGGTTCCAGAATCTGCAAAAGGGGCTACTGATGCAATCAAAAGGGCTGCAAAGATGTGAAGGAAAGCCTAATTATGCTGAAAGCCTGGAAATTCAGCAGTTCAGCTTGTAAGAAAGATGCAATGCATGCTTTCAGAAGTATAATGGAGGTCCAAAGAAGATTCAATTTGAGACAAATTGAAAGGACTGATAACTTGTATTAAACATTCTTTTTCCTGTGAAGCCAGCGTTGAATCGAGATCATAAGGCTGAAATTATAGTAAGTGTTTGCAAACTATGATGATTTCTTTCTCGTTGGAAAATTAGCAAGGCAGTATCTAACAAACCCTGCTGCGTCTACATAGAATTTTCAGGAACTCGAATTAATCTTGCTTTGATATTTTGCTGTAATTCCATAGATTTTTCAGTTTTTAAATAAATTTTAATCTCATTATATGTTTCTGTAGAAGGATAATGAATTTTTCATGTTAAATGTCCTAAACTTGAAATAAGTCTGGTAAAAAGTGTCATACTGACTTAATAAGTTGCAAATCGTTGTAAGTGTCTAAATTTGATGAAATATTTGCATCTTAAAAAATTTGTTTCTATAAGTATTTGGTTAAGATAAATTTATATTAACAATTTATAAAATTATAAAATTGACATTTAAGATAAATTTATAATATACAAAATCACTATTGCAAATGTCCAAATTTGACATATGGTTATACCTTGCGGCTTGCCCAGGCTAGGAACTAATGTAAACCAGGACAAAATTGGAACAAACGAGATAGAGAATTCTTATATAAAGATCCAAGTTCATGAATGACGGAGAATCACTCAATCTGTATGGTCTATTGCTAAATTCTATAAAAGATACAAATACATGAACTACAGAGAATCACTCAACCTGTATGGTCTACTGCTTATATGAATAGTACAGAATTGGAAATATGAATAATAGAGAATTGGAGGAAGATGTAGACTATTATAATGATAAGGTTGTGCTCGGAATCTTTGTGAAAGTAACTGAAGGAATTTTTACAATTACAAGAGGAATTTTTACAATTACAAGACATTATGATATGGTAAGAGAAGCGACGTTGATGTCAAAATTATGACAAAACTGATAAGCAGCCATTAAAACCATGGATAAGGGTTATGCATTAAAGATTTGCTTCACTAAAATAATCTTAAAAATTATATCTTATATGTTGGATTGCAAAATCTTTTTAAAAAAATGTGGTCGCAAGCTAAATGGGTATGATTATAAGGAAAATAATCTATGGTTAAATGCATTTGAGTTAGAGAAGTAGAGAAGTTTTCAGATGGATATGCAATTCATTTCACCTGCTTTTTAAACTTTGTGCGTCCTTACTTCATGTAATGATTACTAAGTGGACTATTCAAAATTATGAGAAAATTAGTCAATTGTAGCTAACACTCATATAGGCATGCATTAATGACTTACTCCATGCACATAATCCCAAAACTGAGATCTCATATATTAGACCATAAAATCCTCTCAAGGCTTAAATAAAAAAGAGTCAAGGAAGCCCTAAGTGAATGATTCATAAGGCGCAATACTTGCTAAAGTTTTGCAAATGTGGTAGCTAGCTATTTGGCCTTCACAATGGAGAAAAATTGCATGGTTTTAAGCATATTTAAACCAAATGACTCTTTTGGGATGGGTGACTTGCCTGAGAATTTGGGTGCAAGCCTCGGAGGTGATGATTGAGGCTATGTTTCATTATGCTAGTTTCGATCCCACTTTCTTACCCTTGTGAGCATCATTTGATGCAATGCGTGTTAATAATGAGAAAATCGGTCAGTTGTGATTAACTCTCATGGATACGATTCATGGATTAATGACTTAGGTTATGCAGATAATTTAAAAAATGATATTTGATATGTTGGACTTCCAAAGCCCCTCGGTGCTTAAATAAAAAGAGTAAAGGGAGATTTCACTGAATAATTAATAAGACATGATACTTGTTAAGGTCTACAAATGGGGTAGCAGGCTAAGTAGATTTTACCATGGGGAAAAATCCATGGTTAAGCATGTTTGAGCCACGGGTTTTTGGGTTGGGTGACCTTGAGAAACATTGGTTATTAGATGCAAGCCTCAGAGGCTATGATTAAGATTGATTTTGCTAAATTCAATCCCACTTCTTCACCCTTGTAAGCATCACTCAATGAAATGAGTGCTAATTAGACTATTCAAAATCATGAGAGATTTGGTCAGATGCAACCAATGTTCATGGATATGGGTACATTAATAACTTACTATCCACATATAATCCCAAAAATGATATCTCATGTGTTCAACTATGAAATCCCTTCAATGATTAAATAAACAAAGTTAAGGGAGCTCTTACTAAATAGTTCATAAGGTACAATATTTACTAAGGTTTTGCAAATTGGGGTATCTTGTTAAGTGGTCTTGACTATGGGGAAAAAAATCAAGGCTAAGTATGCTTGTGACAAATGAGCTTTAGGATGGGTGACCTTTTAAAGAAGTCTTTTTTATATGATGTGCAAGCCCTGGAATTGATGATTGAGGCTATTTGATTCATTTCGTCGATCAAGGCTATGCGATTCATTTTGCTAGTTTCAATCCCACTTCGTCACCCTTGTGAGCAGACTATTCAAAATCATGAGAAAAGTGGTTAGATGTCACTAATGCTCATGGATATGGGTCATAGATTATTGACTTGCTCTACACAAAGAATCCCAAAATTGATATCTCATATGTTGGACTAGAAAACCCCTCAATGCTTAAATAAAAAGATTCAAGGGAGTTCTAACTAAATAGTTCATAGGGCACAATACTTTCTAAAGTTTTGCAAAAGGGGTAGAAAACTAAGTGGTCTTAATTATGGGGGAAACTCCATGGTTAAGCACACTTGATCTAGAGGAATTTTGGGATGGGTGATCTTCCCGAGAAGTCTTAGTTATTGGTTGCAAGCCCTAGAGGTGATAAACGAGGCTTCACACTTCATTTCTTTAGTTTCAATCACCTTCTTCACCCTTGTAAGCATCACCCAGTGCAATGAGTGTTAAGCAGACTATTCATAATCATGACAAAATAGGTGAGTTGTGACTAATGCTCATGGATATGGGTTATGGATGATTACTCTACACAGATAATCCTAAAAATACTTTATCGTATATTGGACTACAAAAGCCCCTCAATGCTTAAATAAAAAGAGTCAAAGGAGCTCTAATTGAATCGTTCATAAGGCACAATACTTGTTAATGTTTTGCAAATGGAGTAGCAATCCCAGTGGGCTTAAGTATAAGGAGAATCTCCATGGTTGAGAATGATTGATTCTAGATTAATTTGGGATGGGTGAATTTTTTCAAGAGGTATTGGTTACTGGGTGCAAATCCTAAAGGTGATGATTGAGGATACGTGATTCATTTCAATAGTTTCAATCCTAGTTCTTCACCCTTGTGAGCATCACTAAATGTAGTGAGTGCTAAGTGAACCATTCAAAATCATGAGAAAATTGGTTAGTTACGACTAATTATCATGGATATAGGTCATGGATTGATGCTTTACTCTACATAGATAATAAAAAAAATGGTATTTCATATGTTGCACTACCAAATCCCCTCGATTCTTAAATAAAAAGTGTTAAGAGAGCTCTAACTAAATAATTCATAAGGCACATTGCTTGCTAAGGTTTTGCAAATGGAGTAGCTAGCTAAGTGCACTTGATTTTGGGGGAAAACACGATGGTTAAGTTCATGTAAAGGAGTTTTGGCATGGGTGACCTTTCGAGGAAGTCTTGGTTATTAGGGGAAATCCATAAAGGTAATGCTTGAGTCTATGCAATTCATTTTGTTAGTTTCAATTCCACTTCTTCATGATTGTGATCAACATCACTCGATGCAATAAGTGCTAATTGGACTATTCAAAATCATGAGAAAATTGATAGTTTTGACCCGTGCTCATGGATATGGCTATGCTATTGACAATTTGACTGGTTGGATATACTAAAAGAATCAACATGAATGATACATGTTACATATTTGTACAATTCAAAAGATGTCACCAAGGATTTGATTGGTTGGCCAAGTAGGGCGGTGATATTCGTAGAGATCAATTCTTCAAGATGTAGCATGCTTATTCTTATGAAACCGTAGTGAAAGTGAGGTGATCCCTAATAATCAACCTAGTGCACAATGGATAAGGAATATCCTCATTCCCAAAGATTAGGTACTTATAGCATCCCAAACCAATGATGGAGGCATTACTTATAGTAAACCATCCTAGTGATGGATGCATTAGGAAACCACCACAATCCAAGTGTATTATTACTAACTATTCACAATCTAAAATTTTCCATGAAACCATTTCGGAACCATTCATTCACATGGAAACAAAAGCATATATTCATCAAATCAATGAAAACAAGAGTTACCAATGGAACTTGGATTTACTCCATGTTTATTTTCTCTTGGTTGTCTTTCACTCCAATCAACCTTCATTCTTCTCTATCCACCCCTTTGACACCTAGTCCACAACACATCTACTCCTCCCATTCCTTGAGATATGAGTCGGTTCCCTCCTTGCAATGTCTTGAGAAAATCTAATCACACAACTCACAAGCCAACATTCAATCCAAGACCAAGAAATCAAGCCAAAGTCACAAACCATGCTCATCAATCAAATTGGTCATTTGATCAAGAGATCAAATATTTATGCCACTCTCAGGTTTAAATTCTACTTCCTTGGCCATTCCCTTTCAATCGCAAAAGAGGTTTTTCACCTTCATTGCAACAAACCAATACTCAATCTCAATACCCTCAGCGCACAACAATAAATGTTAACATAACATTACCAATGCAATTTAACACCAACACAAATCCATCATCATCAAACCATTAGACACTTAGCCATTACTTCACTAACTCCCAAAAGCTTGGCCTACCAAGTCTTTCTACATAGGAGGAGTTGTATATTGGACTTCCAATGCTTAATTCACAAATTCCCATTTAATCACGCGTTCCCTCACATGTTTAAAACACACACTTTCACCTCCCATCCCCACTCTCACCTTCTTTTGTTGCTTTCCATGTTTTTTTATGTATATTATTTTTTCTCGTGCCTTCGTTATGATATTTCACACCTTTTATGAATCCTAAGATCATGGTACTTAGGAAAACAACTTCTAAGGCTCAAGGTCAAGGTCAACAAATTATAATCCAACAACTAAACACACAAATGCATGGGGAGGTTAACAACAAAGGGTGCTAGGGAAACAATGACAAGCATTCCCAACCAATTATCCCAAGTTGTTGGAGGACCCATTGCATCTGTTGTTGAATATCATAGGAGTATATAAGAGGGTTTAGGCTGCTCAGAGGAGTATATAGCATAGAATAGAGGTTAGGGTGCTCACATTAGTTGATTCTCTTGACACCATTAGGGATTTCATAACACCCACATATTCATTCAAAAAAAAGAGTACCATGTACCCCTACACCACATATGATAGGTCAATACACACCCCCATCCTTATCACATAAATATTGTAAAGCAATAAGAAGATAATTAATCAATATATCACCGCAACTACGCAACACAAGTAAGGTAACATGAGCCATTACACCATAACACAAGGCAATCATGCTATCACATGAGGATAATTATTGCTAGCCAAGTCTTAGGGTGTTATAGGGATTACCATGGAATGTGTCAAAGTAGTTAATCTCGATCATTGACTCGGGTGCATAACCTTAGGAAAATTGGTCCATTTTGATCACTTACCACTCCATTTGTGTTCCTCTAGTATATGATGTGACATTAATGCGGTGTGTTGGTCTATCATTGAGGTGATGTGATATGTTGATTGATGAGTTAGCTCTAAGAAAGTCTAGCATGGTTGCTAATAATATAGTGTAATAAAGGTTTATTCTTAGCTAAATGGGACATGCTTGGCATGATGTCATATTGCCATTGGTTGTGTATGAATAGTTTGGCATTGGTCACATGGTAGGGGTATAGTGTGATAAAATGTTTGGTGTTGGTCACATAAGAAGGGTTTGATGCAAAGATTGTTGTAAAGTTTCCGAACAAGCTTTTGTAAGTGCAATAATAAATTATGGTGACTTGATGTAGGTAAAAATATGTGGGTGCAAAATTATATACCCTATTTAGTGAGCAAAGGTCCCCACTGCATTAGGTGAAGAAATGGTAGATACCATTATGTCAAAATGTGTTGTTGATGGGTTAGCTTCTATGGCATTTTTTAACAATAGAGGAATCATGTGTTGCACCTTTTTTAGTGTGAATTTCTTGTCTGAAATTGACCTACTTATAAAATCCTAAAGAGATGATGGTTGCAAGTGTATTGGATCATTGACTTGTCAATCATTTGATTATATCATCTAGGTGTTTTGAACTCAATATCTGTGCCTACTAGATGTTCAAGTTTCATAGTTCTCTATATAAG
The DNA here is from genome assembly GCA_001517045.1 of Pseudotsuga menziesii. Classification (NCBI taxonomy): domain Eukaryota; kingdom Viridiplantae; phylum Streptophyta; class Pinopsida; order Pinales; family Pinaceae; genus Pseudotsuga; species Pseudotsuga menziesii. The sequence goes on from LPNX011024315.1 coordinate 504,106, forward strand.
AAGTGGATTGTAAGGTCAAAGGAATTTCACATTGAACGTTGGATGAATTCTAAGGTTTGATGGTAGATCAAGCTAAAAACCATTGTTACCGCATTTATTACTGAACGTTAGATGAAATCTAAGGTTTGATGGTAGATCAAGCTAAAAACCATTGTTACCGCATTTATTAGTGATTGTGTATTGGCAACATTAAAGTGGTCTAACATTTTATTGTTGAACCTTGGATCTTTTCTTTTGAATATGATGTTATACCATATTCCCATCTACAAGGTTGTGTGGGATGCAATGTTTATCATAACACTATTGGTAATTGTCAATGGTTTATCGTAAAAAATCATCTAAATTGATTAAACATTCTAAACCTATTTCATGTAATACACAATTTCTCAAACACTTTCTACTTTGATATAAAAGTACATGAATGGCATTGGATAAGATATTCAATGGGCGTTGTATGTTGAAATCTAAAGAAAACTTCAAACATACTACAATTAATAGAGTTGCATTAAGTCGTTGTACATGTATTAAATAAAATCAAGATTTTTAGTTACCCATAGTGTAGGGTGGGAATGGTTGTATATGCATAGTGGATGCACATGTCCATTGTTCACAACTTTGGTTTGTCATTTGTTTGTGGATGAAAGGTTATGGACAAGTAAAGTCTCATGTCCAACATGCTTGAAATGGATTATCAAAAGGTTGGAGATGAATTTAGGATATTAATTTCACATAATGGATATGGTTAATAGAGAAAGTACCCTAGGAATACATTAAGAAGTTTTATATTGTATTATGTTGAGTCAATCTTCCTACATGGGCTGAGGATTTCTATCTTCAAGAAATTATCAAGAACTAAAAATACTTCATTATGATTTTAGTGTGTTTTTGGTATCCTTGTCATACAATCTATAAAGACAAATTTTCAATAGAGCTAAGGAATGGGAAAGAGTGTGCAAAAACCTTACTCATTAAAATAATAGAAAAGGAATCATACATAAATTTGGACACATATTGGAGAAACAAAGCTCTAGGTTCCTTTGTCTTAACCCATGAAAGCCAATCAACGCCTCTTGTGGATAGATCTCCTTCGGTTTTCTGTAAGTTAAAGGACTCATGATGTCCCTAATAGTAAATGAAAAGGTAGACCAAATATGAAGGGTATTTGAAGGTCCTGGTATTCGATAAGTCTATCATTTGTGATCTCATGCCTATAGTTATGGCCCCAACATACCTAAAAAGGGGATATTAGGGGCATTGTAGGTGTCTACCAAATATACCATTCATTCATCTATGTTTCCATTGGTCGCCCTCCCTGAAATTATGGAGAACATAGAAAATGAGTCCTAGGCCCATGGGGTAAAGCCTTTGATCTTTGAAGGGGTAGGAAGAACCTTGTGTAAGTTTTGATTGCAACACAACCTGTGGAAAATAGCCTCTTTTTGGGATTGATTCAAGCGCCTATATATTTTTGCTTATCCCTCATGGGAGAGGACCATTATCCCCAATGAAGTGCCTAGCATTTATGAGATGGACAAGGAATTAACAAGGACCATTTGTGGCAATGATGGAAGAAGAGATAGGGTGGTAATTACTAGCAAAAAAACTCCACAAATCCAAGAAATGGAAAGGTGTCGGGGAGAAGAAGTTGGATAAGGCCATATGCCTAAAGAGTATCGGCCTTGACACTAGATATGTATCTCCATAGGTGGAGCCTATAAGCTATTTGGGAGAATATTTGGTCGTGTGAGGGGCAATTATACATTTGATTTCATGAACGAAAGGAGCAACACAAGATGAGGAAAATTCACTTGTATCAGACCTGGTGCTAGAGGGATGGGAAAAATATCTCCTTGAGGTGGCTTTGGAGGATTTCAACATGGTTATGGGATTTCAAAAGACGGGGGAACAACATGGACTCAACTTTTTATAGTGGATGCAGAGGAAACAAGTGTAGAATTCTTCTAAAACTATAAAGGGAGATTGCATGAGCTTAGGATTTTAAGTTCAAACAATAATTTCCATAGACTAGGAATTTGTGGTAGTAATAGAAATAGAATGATGACTCATTTTTGACTGCTTATGTAGGTCTGAACATTAATTTATCTTGTAAGAGGTTTTGTTAGTTTCCTTGGAGGCTAAATGCATTGTAAAATGAATGGGGAAACGACTCTAAGTAATTAAATGGATGGAAGATATTCATTAATGGCTAAGGATCCATGCATTGAGTTCGATTCATGGCTTTCGTTGGGTGGTACCGTTAATTTTTTGTCCAAGTTGGAGGGATAGGTGTCGACCTCTCATTGGTTGTCTAAAAATGAGATGGAGACGCCCCACCCTCATGTTTATGTCATTGGCAAGCAGGTTCCATGAGATTTTGTTTGAGTTGGAAAAGTGGTGGCACAAAATCTTTCATCTGGCAGTTGAATCCCACGAGCCAATCAAGAGATTGCCAATTTGGACATGCAGTCACATCTAGACCATTAGTGCATTTCGTTCTTTATGTGAGGGTTTGATCACATCCCTTTGCATAAATGGCTCAAATCGACATATATGAGATGCTTGGTGTGATCCTAGCCGTTTGCGAGAATGTCCTTCATGTCAAATCCCAATCACTAAGTGTTGCACAATTGGTCCAAATCTATGTATCCAACTTGCTTGATCCAATATTAGTGATTCATGACAAGACCGCTTGTTATCCTCAAATAAATTAACTTACTGCAAATGACCTTGATCACCATCACAATGTGATCCTGGTTGTTGGCACTCTAAACTCCCATCTTTGTCTTGCTGTAATTTTTTCCTACGTGATTGAATCCAGGTTGTGGATCTCTCGGGTGAGGACAATCTTAGTTGTTCAATCATTTTTCTTATACTTCAGTGTTGGTTCTTTGCAAGATCGTTATAGGGGATCAACATTCAAAACATGCAACTCTATCAGGTTGTCAAGGCATGACATTATCTTTAATAGGAAACAAATTCAACATAGGTTTCCCCATATAGTAGAGGAATTTAACGCAAAGGATATCATTACTTCCTAAAAGGAGATGATTCATTAGTATGCGGCTATCATTGGCCACCCCAATATGCCACTGACCCAAAAACAACCCTACACTTTACCAAATTATAATATTTTTTTATGCCTTGGACTTTCGACACTATTTTTGAGCAATTCCCATGTGTTTTTGATGATTGACATGGCTTGCTAATCTTTGATTGTCAAATTAAACAAACACATAAAGGTTTGGGATAAAGTTTCAAACAATTCAACAAATACCACAATTAGAATTTATATGCAAAAGATTTTTGCACGGAAACATCACCTTCCTGATATTATGAAGGAATCAAGGAAGGGCTCACACCACACATGAAATCTTAACAAACTTCACCAAATTTCGTATTTCGGTAGGTCGAGCAAACCATTAGCCGAACATCCACGCCAGAACATGTCTCAACAGATTTGAACCCGGGTGGATGAAATAAAATCCATCTAGCCCCACCAAAAGACCACCATATTTTTTACATTATATATAAAAATTATGATAAAAAAAATATATCATATCATCTAAACTACTTAATACCCACATTTTTGTTACCATCTCATCTCCTAAAATTAAAACTTCACTATATCACTGAATAATTGCTCTTTGAATATATTAATATTTTTCACTTTTATTGCTACTTTCATTTTCTTCACAACATAATTTGTATTCAAGACTACACTGCCTTATTTTAACAAACAAATTAATTTGTATTCAAGACTACACTGCCTTATTCTAACAAACAAATTAATATGCAATCACTTTTCCATTATATTACCAATAGATAGATGCACCAACTAAAGCTAAGCTCGGTATAATTAATGTGGTTGTGTAGTTGTCATCACGTAGTGGTAGGTAGGTATATCATTGTATACTGATGGGTCTTAAATTATTGAGCGTGGTTGTATGGCTAAATATTATCGGAAAAAATGTATCTTTGCAGTTTTCAATATAATTATTATATATTTTAATATTATGAATTATTATTTTTAATAAATTTCGAAGGTATCCTATTTGTTTACTCTGTTGACATAGGAATCAATCAGAATTTATATATTTTCTCGAATCAATCCTCTTCACCACATGGTGTAGACTAAATTTATAATATTTAAACTTATAATCATTGACTATATTTAAATTTTACTATGACGGCTCATTTAGCACGACCAAGTGACCTGTCACTCTCACATTCCAACCACTAGTCTTGTTTGCTCTGATGGCGGTTTTGTTCTACTTGATAATGATATATAATATATAATTTTGTATTCAAAATTGATATTAAAACAAACAAGTGGCCATGTAGCATTACCTCCCAATGAAGAAATTTGACAGAGACAAATGCAATAATGCTGGTTATATTTGTAAAGTTGAATTGTTAGTGTTGGAAGGTACGTTGTTGGTATAAACAAATGCAATATTATACCTCCATGTATTGTATGAATGAGTGAATGAATGCTTCCATGTATTGTATGAATGAGTGAACAAGTGAAATAGCAGCAAGGCTGCTTATACCTGCCGTTTAGAAATATTTTAATGCCATAATGTATATAAGTTGAAAGTTGAAGTAATTAGGAAACATTAAAAACTTGCAACAATGTATTACTTGTTGCTATGTTGCTTATTTTTTGATGTGACGTTATTAGTTGCTATGTTGCTTATTTTTCTATGTGAAATTACTTGTTGTAACTATGTTGCTTATATTTCTATGTCAAGTTAGTAACAAAGCTGCATGATACCCACCTCTTAAGAAAAGTTTTGTAAAAAATTAGTTGTAAAAGAAATGACAAGTAGATAATGATAAAATGTACACAACTACTTTCTTAATTAGTTATAGAGTAAGACCTTGAGATTAAAGATCCAAAATAAGTTTACTTGTAGTTGTGAATTTTCTTTGTAGTTTACTTTAGTATCTTTTGTAAGGCTGCATGGCAGCAATACCTACCGAACCATGGAAGGATGCCAAATAACATGGGCGTTGTTAGGCTGTTTGCATTGGCGAAACTAAGTGTTTATGTTATATCAGTGGGAGGATGCATAAGAAAGTCTGGATTGTGTGGGTGACTTAGTAAGTTGGTATAAAGTTGCAATTCAAGAAAATAACAAATAGCAAAATAGTGAGGCAAAAATTGTGATATAGGAGTAAAGTTAGGAGGTAATAAAAAGATTAAAAATTAAGATAGTGATATGATTAATTAGAATAATTAAATTTAAATTAATCAAATAATTTAAGATTTTTTAAATATTTAAAAAATCATAAAATTATAAGTTAGTAAAGATGTTTAAAAAAAGAATAATGTAATTATTAGTTAAAATTAATATTAATTTAATAAATAATGGATTTTTAAAATATATTGGAATGAAAAATTAAGTAATAAAGCAAAAGGGAATTTTATTATATAAGTAAGAGATTATAAATAAAATTAATTTAAATAAAATTTGAATTAATAAATATATAAGAAATAAAAGAGAAAGGGTTTATACAAGAACTAGTTAAAGTTAATAATATTAATAAACATTTAATATGAGTTAATTAATGTATAGAATTTAGTTGACCTGGTGTTACTCAGATTTACTCGGGTTTGAAACCCTTCCTGGTGATTCTGTTTTTAATTGCCAAAATCATCGAGTACGTTCGAAAATTTGTTTACTTCCAGTCAGCGGTTGGAATTTGGTCATTTGGTTAGTCAAATACAGTCTATATTTCATATTAACTGTCAGAACAAACAAAGAAAACACTAAAACATCTGTATTTACTGTCGAAACATCATTTTTAACGAGTCGTATTTTTACCAAATTCCTACGGGTTCCATTGTACATTGTATACACACTTCTTCCGAGAAATGTTCGCTGGAAGCATTTTACCAGCTGTAAATATGGAATCACATAAACAGTGCCACTGACAGTATAAATGTACTGCCCAAAAATGGAGCGCAAATAAATTTTTGATGCGAAGTATATAGCTTTTTATATATCATTCACCCGGTGAGTGGCAAATACTCCCTTCCTAAATTATTAATCTTGGAAGATAAAGTACCACGACGTGTTGATTAGCAGCTCTCCATGCTACACGACACACTACAATACTCACGGGCAGGCCAATAGTATGTCAATTGCCACACGTCCTTTTAGGGTCCATGTTACAAATTTTACAAAGGATGAGGGAGGCGTGCTGCATGTAGATTATGTGCCATCTTCACGCAACAACACAAAAACATTCACGACATCTTCGCTACGATGGGGTTCTCCCTGCAGGCTCACCCATACGGATGAGGGAGGCATGCTGCATGTAGATTACGTGACATCTTCACGCAACAACACAAAAACATTCACGACATCTTCGCTACGATGGGGTTCTCCTTCAAATTTTAGAAAGGATGAGGGAGGCGTGCTGCATGTAGATTACGTGCCATTTTCACGCAACAACACAAAAACATTCACGACATCTTCGCTACGATGGGGGTTTCCCTGCAGGCTCACCCATATGGTCACTATCTCAGCCCCCTCATCTGCGCATGGAAGCTAGTCGGTGAGCATGGATTTTCTTCATGGACGAAATCGACTGCCTGTAAAAGGAACTGCTCAGAATATATGAAGAATGTGCAGGGATCGGCTGATTTTTGGCGTATTTTGACGATGCGTTTATATATTTTAGGAGTTATGAATATGTTGACCTTCAGGAACCATGTCCATGTCGTTGGTGGTAAGAAATCCATTACAGTCGCCAATCTTCCGGTCACAAGGCGAGGACTTAATTCCCATTCAAGCAATGGGTGCAAAACCTTCAAATATTTTTTAGTCAGCCTGAGTAGATAATATTCTGTGTATTTTGTCGCCAGGCAATCCATTACTACTTTGGCCAACAAATCAACACTTGGCACAGGTGAGACAAGTTCCAATGCAAGGGTATGGCGGAATGCGTCAACCTCAGCATCAGAATCCACCTCCGACCGGAGTTGGTGCTGCACCACTTGTTCGACCAAAGGATTTTGTAAGTTCTCTATCTGTGTTTCAATTTCAATTTTAGCACAACACTTAAACACTTTGAAACTCATTCAAGTTTTTTCTATTTCTGTTTGATTTCGTTTTTTCTGAATTTACATTAATTATTTTGAAGATTTAGATCTGTTCTTTTGTCTCAATTGAACCTATTTCAGTTCAAGCTGTTCATTTGGTTTCGATTGTCACAAGTTTGGTTGTCATGGAATCATTTTATAACCCGACTTTGCATAGAGCAAGTAGATCAATATGTAGAAGTTGGCCCTGTGACAGCATGATCTAGGCGTTGATATTGTTTAAATTTAAACTCTCCAAATCGCTGACTTTTTTCCAACAATCATCACTACATGAAAGTGTCTAGTGTTGGCCATGAACAGTCAAGAGGGTGAGGGTTTTTGCTTTCTCCCGACCGCTTGTGGGGATTCTGAAAGCACATGATGAATTCCTTATTATTTTTATTTTTTGGTTGTAGATTAAATTGCGTGTCTAATATAGAACATTTGAATGGTTTCATTATTTGAAGTAGAACATTCGAATTATCTTTTTATTTATTGGATTTAATGCAAAGTGCATTAAAAGATAAGTTGGACTTGGTGTTTTAAGTTTGAGCAGTACTTTGATCCTAATATTTGATCGCCAAAGTTTTGACATTGGA
>LPNX011024315.1:513578-543103 GCA_001517045.1 Pseudotsuga menziesii
AACAAGAAAATTCCAGTTACAGCTCTCTCATCAATATTTTGGCTTCTTTTCAAGAACCTCTAGAAATAAAAAAATTATGTAAATTTAAAGACAATAATAACAATCATAGACATAACACTATTATTAGTTTGCAGAAAATAATAAATGGTTTCTTTTTACATACCTTTAGCGCAGAACTGAGTCGATCCCAGGCTTGCTTCACAATCAAAGTCAAGTTTGCTTTGCTTCATAATAGCAATTGCGAACTGCATATATACATGGCGTTACAGGTAAGAAATCGATTCTTGAATATTTTTATTCAATTTAACTTTACACTTTCTTTCAAATCTTACAACAGTTACCAATTTTGTTTAATTATCAAGTCTCCCTGTTCACATAATACTTCAGGCATTATTTACTTGAGAAAAAAATTGTAAATTGTAGAGTGCTTTTTAGATTCTTTTCGATTTTTGTTTCACGATACTAGGAACTCTGAACGAAAATGTAAGGCCAGGGGTCAGCCAACTCAATTATTAGCATGAATTTTCTCAATGGAAACCTATTAATTTGTCTAGGAAAGTGTCAAATATGGACGAACAAACCGTGCATTTGTTATCTGTAAGTCTTCTCTAGTTTATTTTAAATGCAACAGTAATTAACTTGTCAAAGTTTTTTCGTTAAATGTAAAAGTAACATGAATCTGATTCAATTTTATATTGATGCAACAAATGCTAAAATATGATCATGGCCTCTACTGAGATTTTGAAAAAATATATTCTTATGAAAATGACCTAGTCATTTATTTCTGCAACAGGCAATCAGGAAAGGAGATTTGTTTTTCTTAAATAGAACAAGACAACTTTTTAGCCTATGCTGATCAAAACTTCATTTCAAAAGCATAATTCAAAAGTTGTATAGCAGAATTTGAATATACTTTCTCAAACAATTATATGCCATAAAAATGGCAGCACACAATTTGTCCAGCCTAACAGATACCTGATTGTTCTTGTTTATGAAACTCTTCAACCAATGAATCCGTTCAGCAAAGTTTTTCTACGGAATTTCTCCAGCCTAACAAATACGTGAATATTGTTGTTTCTGCAAATCTTCTAGCAGTGAATTCCTTCAGCGAAGCTTCTCCCAACAAACACATGTATGTATCAGACCTCTATTAGAGTTTCAAGGGTGCAAAGATGGAAATCGGACCTCTCCTATAGCTTCAAGGGTGCAAAGATGAAAATTAGAGCTCTGTTACAACTTCAAGGCTGCAAAGATGAAAGGGTGCGAACTAATTATACTCGTTACAGAAGTGCCTGTGACCATTAGAAGTCCCTATGCCGACTATTCTAAGAGTGCCTTCGACACAAGACATTAATGCTCGCCATACAGAGCCATTGAAAAACATAGCAAGGGTACATGACAGAATGCGTTGGTAGTTGGAAATGGCGAAATTCATGGATGCATGAAAGAGAGAGGACTCATAGAATACTATCCTCGGTAATAGGTATTCAATGAAAACAAATGAAGTGTACTGGAGATCTTTTAATTCGGCTGTAAAGAAGACAAATTTCAATCATGGAAGCTTGGCTCCAGTTTGACGGTAGTTGAAGTGTACTGGAGATCTTTTAATTCGGCTGTAAAGAAGACAAATTTCAATCATGGCAGCTTGGCTCCAGTTTGATGGTAGTTGTAGGGAGCAGTATAAGTCCTAACCGAAAAGCCTTCAAGCCTTCAACTTGTTAAAATTCGGTAAAGAAATTATTGTTGAAATGACAATTTAGGTGTTTAAATCACAATTTAAGTGATTTGACTCTTTAAATAGTTTTAAAATAGGACATTTATTTTAAATATTAATATATTTGTTAATTCTGACAAATAAGCCAAAATTATTTTGCACACCAGATAAAATTAGTCTAATCATTGTATCAGACCAATCAAAACATAGATAATTGATTATGTAAAAATTGTAAAAATAATTTTAAATATTAAAAAAAACCAGTTTAATACAGAAACTCATAAAACTTTAGTTAAAATTAGGATAAAAATTAAAACAAATGCAAATCAAAGGAGCATGCGGACCAAGCAATCGCTATATAACCTGCCGACGGCAGGTATAATAAATGAGAAAGTGTTTGTATTATTTATACATTATTCAATGGTAAGGTTCACCTGAAATTATGGTGGGCTAACTTTACAAATTTTTCCATATCTCCTCATTTTTATGGATTTAGAGGGATTTATGTTTCAATAATTTTTAATGTGTATGATACTAAGCATTCATGTTGAGAGAAAATAGACTGTGTATTGTATTGTAACCATTCATTACTTGTTGATTAATACATTTCAGTGTCCTTTAGAGTATGGGTTTCTTCTCTCACAAGGTTTCCCCTATAAATATGTCTAATGGTTATATGTTTCACAATTGTCTATTTATAGAACTTGTTTTACTTGTATATTTGTACATTCTTATTTAATTGATTAGAGTAAGAAGTGTATTATGTACCTATGCTTCCTTTCATGTTGTTGGTGTTGACTTTCTACAAAATATCATGAACTTATTCTTGGATGTGCTAGATCTTTTCAACAAATATGGCTTCTTTATCTACCTCATTCGAACTTGGGAAGAATCCTCTTTTGTTGATGTAATGGGAAAAGCTACATCGTCTGAGGCCCATGGATGGAACCTAAGGCACACCTAAAAAGTGTTGCACTCTATAGAACTATGAAGAGTTTTATTGTAGTTGTGTTGAACAAAAGACTTTCATCCAATCATCGTATTGATATAGATGTAATTCCATTAATATGGGGAAGGAACTAAGTCAACTTGGTAAGCTTGGTGTTCTTTATGGACCAAAGGCTAGAATATAAAATACTTATGAACATGTTATCCCTATCACAAACTATGGTTTTTTGGAAACCCAAAACGAATGCATGTATTCTCACCTAAGAATTTATCATAGGCTTAATACTTATAATGTGGCTCGCTCTAATTTTAACTTTTAAACTATTATTATTTAGCTTCATATCAAGTGGAAGAAAACAACTCCTTTAACAAGTGTTTTCATTGCAAAAAATTTTCTTCATAGCAGTCACAAAGCTAGTAGCAATGTGGGGGACATTGCCACCACTTGGCTCTGGTTTTCCATAGTATTTACACAAAATTCTCACTGTGTTTTCCTTGTTTTGTTTTTACTGTAAAGTGCAACATTTTATGGGCAGGTTTTGCCAATTTTTAAATCATAACTTTATGACTTATTTTTTGAAAATTTTAAAAATATGTTATAATGTAAAACAAATATGTAACATCAAGAAGTATTAGACTTTGCTTTACTAATTTGGAGACATTAAATATTTTCCTAAATTACTATTTATTTCATGAATCCCTAAGTATGTTGATCCTGTAAATCAGTGTGAATTCATTATGTTGCTCTTGTAAATGCATGGAAAGTAGATAATTTTAGTTGTATATGATACATTTTCCATTAATTTGACAATGTGAAGAAACAAATTCTAACTTAAGTAGGTGTAACAAAAGAGAAAGTAAATAATTTCTTCAATTTCTGGATTTTCATGCAGTATTGCTTACTATTCTTCATTTTCTGTTTTCAGTAGAGTTTGTTGTTGGACACAATTTTTTTTATCTGTGATGAAATTATTTATAATCAAAATAAAATGTCTTTTTCCAACCACGGGCCACGAAAAAAAAGTAAAACATATGAAATCTCAAAATTTTGACATGAGTAAGGCCTCTTAGATAATGTAATGGTTAAGTGCATTACATTATTTAACAGGCCTTACTCATGAAATATACAATACATATGTTTTTATTAATGCAATATAAAATTAATAAATTATATTGAGATTAAGGGCTTACTTAGGTTTTAATTTTTTATTATAAATTATAATTTTTATGAAATATAAAGTTAATAAATTAAATAAAATTAATTATAATAATACAATTTTATAAAAATAAAATTTCTCTATTTTGTCTTTAATTTGTCAATTTTTAATTTGTTAAAATTCTATATTCTAGAAGTATTTCCACTTATAATATTTCTAGTTAATTTCTCAAATTTTCATGTGAGTGGAATACTAGAATACTCATCTATTATCCTACTCTAGGTGTTACCCATAAACTTAGTGAACTTAGTGCATGCATTCCAGGTAAAATACTTATATATTATCCCACTCTAGGTGTTACCCATGGACTTAGAGTGTTACCCATAGACTTAGTGAACTTACTGCATGCATTCCAGGTGGGTGTAACTGGGCCTCCATCTTGTACTTCCATCAGGTTGAACAAGTCCCATCATGTTATGATCAAGGCGGAGGATAAATTGTTTTAATTCATCCTAATTTTTTTTATTGTGTAAACAAATATTTAGTTTGTGTGCTATGCGAAAACAATAGCCTAACTATTCCATTTTTGTGTGATGCGAAAACAATAGTTGGCTATATACCCAGCCACCCACCGTGCCCTCTTTGTAATTGTTAGCCATCGAGAGCCTCATTGGCAGAAAATAAAGAATCAAACGAAAGATCGGCAGCGACGCTAATACCTATATGATTAAAATTAAGAATTCCAAGGATTAAATTTCCCAGAAATCATTTGAGTTTATAAGATTGCATTGAGGATTAAGGCCAATTAGAAATTATTGTTATACACGTATGAAACCTGCATATATTTTTGAATAAGAATCTCATGGAGCACTTTGTAGAATGCACTGATTTCTTTCAGAGCAATATCTTGTAGGAGAGTAACAGATTGAAATTATACAATTTAGGTTTTAAAAGTTTGGTGACTGAGAATAACAAGGCCACAGAGATCTTATTGGAATTTTTGAGTGTTGTTGGGCTCATAATGTAAGATGACATGAACTTGGAAATTGACGTTTAAGCATCTTCATAACTCATGTCAATTGTCGCATGTAAGCATAACCGGGAAAGTAACCCTTAGAAAGTTGGATATACCTAGGTAATTTACTCTCTGCGCTACCCATGTTTAAGGGTTTATACAACATGATATGTTATGCTTATTTTTGGAAGAATTGTAATAATTAGGAATTAAATGCGAATTAAATTACAGGAACGAATGTTAGGACAAAGGAGGAGGTGTTTATTAAGATGGTATGTATGTTAAAATCCTTCATCCTCTCTTTTTTTTTGTCTTTCTTATGGTGGGTATAACTAGGTGTAAGGATAAATTTATGTGAGGTGGTTACATATTATCATAAGTAACAGTTCCCTACATGAAAATCAGTTTCAAAATATAAATCAGAATATTGCTTGATCGCAGAGCTGTTGATATTGAGCTGAAATTAACCAACAGAAACCATGTTTGAAATGAGTATTACTTTCATTTATATTCCAATTATATTCAATAAGAGTTTAGTTTTAAGTTAACACTGCAATTGGTTTTACTTTCACCCACACCCCACATAATGCAAACGCATGATGTCTATGAGCTGTGCTATTCAACTTTTCGAAGGATTTAATCCTTGTTGTGGCAACTTTTGCTTTCGAATTCCGCACTTCCATATGACACATGCACCTATTATATGCTATCCGTCCATGAGTTTCAGGTCTTTCGTGTATTTCATTTATCTTCGTGGTTCTCTAGGTATATCTACCTCTTTGCAATTGTATTTGTCTACTGTTTCTTTTCTTTCAATTTGAGGGCATATCTTATATATAATGAAGTAATTTGGGACATATCGCATATATAATGGAGGAAGTAGGCAAGGCTATCCAAAATTGGATTATAATATGAGCTCCATGAGAAGTAAAAGGGGACGGTGTCTGCAGTAGATGCCTATAATTTTGAAATAAGGCCCAAGTAAGAAATGAGCATTACATTTGTACAACATTCTACAGTTCAAGCCCATGAAAATGGGAAAGAAGCAGGCATTTGCAATAAAAATTATTGCAAACGAGTTAATCTTATTGAGTAGCTGATTTGCATCATTTGATCAAACATATTTTTTATCTTTTTACAATGACGTAATTATGAAAGCAAGATTTACTATTTGAACATAATTTTTATTTTCTTGTTACAATGACTGTATGAAAAAAGGGTCTACTATCTAAACTTCCACTTCCAATGTTATATGCTTCATCGAGTACATATCAATGTTATTAATTTTTTCTTTTTTTTGAGTTCATGCTTAAGCTATGAGAAATCAATTTTAGTTGATTGAATTTGTGCTTAATGGATGATAAATAATCGATATTAAGTTGGGAAAGGTGTGAACATAAAACCACATGTTCACCGGATATCTTTTCTAATCAACGTCCATTGACTTCATTTCCATAGTCCAGGACAGTGGAATTGTTAATTTGATTCAAAGGATTTTTTTTAATATAAGTTTGCCAAGTAGTGATTTTATTTAAAAAACAATATATATATATATATATATATATATATATATATATTTTATCAATAAAAACAAGGTTAAAAAAAACTTTTATTGAAATAAGGATTATAGATTCTATNCAAGGGAAAAAAAAACAACTCCTTCAACAATTGTTTCCATTGCAAAAAACTATTGCTCATAGCTGGCCCTAAATCTAGTGGCAATGTCGAGGACATCCCCACCATGTTTATTTGATATTTTGATTAAAAATACCTATAAATAAATGATAGAGTACACATGGAGGCCTATATTCATCTTATGCAAAAGACTACTAAATTATTTAATCACTTCAATTGGTGGGTAATTGGGGTTTCCTCTAAATAAAATTCTTTGATTGTTTTTCCCTCTTTTGAAAGTAGATGCATCATCTTCTATTTTGTGAATCACATTTGTGAAGTTGTTCTCTTTATGTTAATAACTGAAATATAACTTACAAAATAAAACATTTTTGGGAAAAAAATGTCTTGGTTTAATCGACACCGAAACCAATAATTTTGGTCAAGTTGTAAGCCGTTTGAGATCATCATAATCTTCAATGAAACCGTTTCGAAACATTAACCTCAAAGTATAAACCATAACTAATATTTGAGCATTTTAAATCGATCTCGTTTGAATCATATTTAACAGTATTAATTAATTTACCATTTGGTGATAAGGCTTTAGCTTGCAAGTTGTGAACCTATGCCAATAGGTATTACATGCACCAATTCCTATATACAGGATTCCTTGGTTATCTTAAGAAATGGAGTGCTGTAAGTGATGTTAAAGAAAAATGGTGAAATAATATTAGACAAGACTTTCAATAATCAAATTTCAAATTTCTTCTTGGGTTTCGTCAATTGAAATAAGGATGAATCAACCGCCTAGAAACAAATCATAGTATCATAGAAATAAAGAAGAAAAATAACCTTGTATATTCTTAAAGATGTAAAACGAATTAGTACTAAACTACTTATTATTATTCTTTGACCTAACATCTCAATTCTTTTCGCTTTGGGTTAACACCATGGACGAAGGTTATCTAGCTTGAGGTTGTAGGGTTTGTCGAAGCATTATTACATACATTTAAAAACAATTGTGGATGCACTATCGAAACACCGATATATATGACATTATTACATACAATTTAATATTTGTGAGTATAGAAACACCAGTTTATGTCTTATCCATCCTCCATAAATTATAGTCAGGGTATATTGATAGCTTGGCTTTGACAACTTTTATTACACCTTATTGTCTTTTACCTATATTAGATATTAAGGGATAGTAAATTATGTCATATCACCACCCATACCTGCCCATACCTGTCATGATGTACATCAATTCTCTGAATTTCAACTTTCTCTTTAACTCCAACAATTTATTATGATCACTAATACATAGGAAAAATAAAAATTGAGAATTGGTCCATGTGATTCCATGCAGAGGGATGCATGTATTTGTTTTCCATGTGAATGAGTTGTTCCAGTTTTAAATGTTGGAGAAAACTCTATTGGCAAACAACAATTATGAAAAGATTGCACAATTAAACTCTAAAATTTAAATTAAACATATAGCAATTCAAACTAGGAATAAGTCCACTCTCAAATATCTCGAAGATAATTTATTTTTGTTTTAAGATCATTAAAGGGATTGCATAAATTACATAAGTGGACCAGAAATTCACAATTACAATTAAGAATTCCAAGGATTAAATTACCCAGAAATCATTTGAGTTTATAAGATTGCATTGAGGATTAAGGATAGTTAGTAAATTTGTTTATGTGTAACATACCCAGAACTGAAAAATAAATATTTATTATTTATTTCATAAAACATTATGTTAAATTTATTATAAAGTTTATGACCAAGTGGGTCAAGGATGACTGTAATTGAAGAATTATTTATTTTAATAATTAAATAAAGGGGACACCTATCCAAGGGAGACTATTAAATGAGTGTTCACTAACCCACTAGGAGGAAGGAGCAACTGTAGAAGGCTAGTTTACAAGTGGTAGAACTAGCATTTCACTTTCTAGCTGTCGCATGAGCATAATCCCTAAAAAAGTGGCCATGTTCCCTGAGAGGTTGAACTGAGCTTGTGGCTCATTTAATTCCAAAACTGACCCAAAGACCTAGGCAATCTTATATTATAAACCATCAAATTTAGCATGAGGCTCACCACTCATTCTAATTTCTAAGTGAATGAACCTTGTGACTACTACAAACTGAGAAGTCAGGCACACAAGGAATTTTATGAGGGGATAGCTAAAGTGATTTGTTGAGATAAGTTTGCTATTGATTTTTAAGTGTCAACAAGTTTGTTATGTGGGATATATTCATAGATCTTCGTCCTAATGGTTCAGTGAATAGGATCGGGGTTCCTAATCAAGTAATCATTGGCTGCTTTAGGAGAAGGTTGGGTGGAACGGTCTCCTTTGGGTGTTTGTCCCCTTTTTGCATTCTATCCAGGTTCAAATGTTATTTAATTTCTGAATTTCTACTTTCATTTCGAATATGCTCAAGAACTGTAATTAGGATTATTGGATATATTATAATCTCTTTATCTGGAAGCTGTTAGGAAAAATACATTATTGGTATTCAATTTAAAAAATGGATCCACTGGTTTAGTATTTTCTGTAAAAGTATTTCATAACCTAAATGATGTTCCTTTTTGTATCAATTTTAGATTATTTCTACAGGTATTATAAACTAGTAAAATGTTAGTAATAATGATATAAATTTCGTAGACTAAGTTTAGAATCAAATAAATATTGTATCGCAGTAAAGACTTGTAAAATTCCTATAGTAAACAAAAACACAGAGACCTACTATAACATAGATATTCAATTATGAGAATCTATGTATGTATATATAGAAATCTACTTAAGAACAGAACCCTTTTACAACACTATAAACTAATTGGGGTTTGAACCTAAAATAAGATTGATACATAATTAAGCTTAACCTAGAACTTATAAGAAATCTAATGTTCAGATCCAAGTTTCCTCCTCAATATCTTTTCTTTACAATAATCTTTCCAGGGTCGGTTCCTATCTCCTTAAAACAAACTCTACAACTATTTTAGAATAACCAGGGTTTCAAATAAAAAGTAATGTAAATAAGCTAGGGTTTCATCCATCCTTACATATGTGTGAGTGTGTGTGTGTTCCCATGTTGTGATGATAAGGTCATAAAGCACAAGAGATGCACCTAGGCGGTTCTACTGATAGAACGCAGGCTGACCATGTAGAGACGTAATGCACTGAGTGTGCTCCTAGGCGATTCTCACATAGTAGAAGCTGCAGGTTGTCTTAATGATGTGAAAATTATCCTGGCTTACTACTATGCTAAAAGAACGCAGGATGTGTTCACCTAAAGCTTTCAACTTTGTCTTGATTTATGCATGTCAAAAGAGATGATTTGGATATGATTAGATGAAGGTAGGAAAGGCAGGTTATTGTCGTGGCAATGTAAAGAAGGTCCTGAACCATTCCTACAAGAAGGATTGCTTGAGATGTGATGAAGACCTACATGAGGACTAGGCCTACACCCAATCGAGAGAGGGTTGTCTCTGCAAAAAATTTCGATGACAAATAGTACCGATCAATGATAAATAATAAGAAGATCATGGCAGCATCTATAATGATGACTATATGACTCCATGATGATGACTATGCGATGAAGACTTGACCAGATGTGTTGATGGTTGTGAAGAGAGAGAATACCTTCCTAGTTAAGAGGGAGGGTTGATGTATTTGTAACTTCAGAAGATATTTTTATGTATATTATCTTTGTATGTTGTTGTACCCCCATTGGGGATGTGTTTACCCCCTTGCGAGATGTCTTAATTGTGTCTAGACCTTGAGGCACAACCTCCGTTGTAAGTTGGGGCAATAATCCTTAGTGTAACATCATGTAATGTGTATTTGGAGTTTGTTTGGGGAATTTGACCCTGTTAGGGAAGACATGTGGGCCCCAATCTTATGTTTGGGCAGTGACTTGAAAGGGTATAAATAGGGAGGCACTCTCCCTCATTAATACACACCTCACACTCTCAAGTTCGCATGAGAGAGAGAGAGAAAGACAGACGAGGAGATATAGATAGCTGTTGAATACTTCTTATTACTGCTTTTTATCATCTTACTATTCTGAGGAAGTTTGCGGGGTTTTCTCCTTTATGGTTTCCCCAGTGAAAATCTTTGTGTCTCGTGTATCCTTTATATCTTATGCATATTGTTGTACTTTTTATTCTTTCAGATAAAGATCCTAGATAATCTAATTATATCTAAAGAAAAACTAACATAGAATAGATTTAAGGACTCTCATTTCTATAGTTTCCTCTGTTCTTTCTCCTTTTTCTGAAAATCCCTCATTCGATACATTGATACCCCCAACTTGGAATGCAAACTTTCGATTTTCCTTCTCCACCTGATGGAAATGCCTTATAATCACTCTAGCTCTACCTTCAAAGACTTAAACCTACAATCTCCCGTTCCTGCCTAATGATTTAAGGAAACTTTGTCCCATAACATAGCATTAAAAAATACCAGTTCATGATTGAATCAAATTCAGAAAATGAGTGTGAATCCACATGTATAATGTATTAAAAGTGTTGGCACAAGTTCAAATTCCGATAACATTAAAGAAACATAATTCTCACAATAGAATGGCCAGGATCATTCAAGTCAATAAATCACTAACCAAAAGATTCCTTCATGCATAAATATGCATAATGAATAATCAGAGGGTTTTTCAATATTCTCATTTACATCCCTCATCTTCATGATCTTCCATCCAACCTCGAAATACTTGAGTTTGAATCTTTTTATTACAACTTTAATATTAGATAACTGAAAATCTAATTGAATCGATTTACTTAACTATAAACTGAATATGACTTAACTATTAATTGTCACTAAATAAAGAGATCCAATCTCTTTTATTCTCCCTAATATATTGCAATAGAAATATAAATCTAAATGTTTACTCTTGAAACAAAAAAAAACATATATTTTGGGCTTCTAGAGATCTTAGTCGAATTTTTTTTCAATGCCTTTGCATCATGAGTCGCAACTTCATTTTTGTCCAAGTTTCACAAACTGCATTCCAATCAACCTCATACAACTCTTGAGGTGTTGATAGAGATAAAAACATTAAAATTTCTAAGGTTTCTATTAAACAAAGTCTATATCTATCTATCATAATTTTTCATACAATTCAACTTAGAGAATTATCTTTCACAATTAACAGTGCTTGTTGGAAGAATAAGAACAATTTTCCACAATTTCATCAAATTTGGAAATAATCACACCAAACTAGTTCACCTCTGCATTGTTCTTATGCTCCAAACATGTTTTCTTTGGATAAACTCGATGTATAATGAAAACAAAACTTTCCATTTCACCTTCACATTTTTCAGTATCAATTATTGGTGAATTTCTATTATCAAAATTTTCACAAAGATGTAACAATCATCATTTTGTTTCAAAATCTCTTTCATTCTCTTCTCCAAAGTAACAACAGGGACTACAAAATTTTGCTGCAATGAATACAAGTAAATATGTAAACCTATCATTGAGACAATCAACCAGCTTTTTGATAAATGGTTTTTCTAAGTGAATATTGTCTTCCATAGTACCAGACCCAAGTGAATTTGGCATAGGTTGAAGTCTTAAAGAATAGAAATATGAAACACCTATATTATCAATAAACTCCAAATTTCTATTTTATGATTTCTTTAAGAAATCTGAAACATGTTGAGAACCAACCCCAAATATGTTTCCCAGGATTCTCCTCTGAATAATTCTGATGAGCATATCTATTTGCATACCAATGGATTTTATATCAATATGTTTATTTTGAAATTGTTGACTCGACTTATTTAGTTCAATCAGAACATCAACAAGAATATGGATGAAAAATTGAACCTGAAATATTGTTGTCATTTCATACAGATTTGCATCATCATTTATCCATTCTTGTAAGAATGCTATCATGATTTTAACAAGCATGTTCATAAAGTCCCCCCTATAAAGCCATAAGATTTGATGAATTTCAAGTACTTGTAGATTGTCAATTTGAAATAGGTCCAACAAACTCTTTTAATTCTCCATGTCTCTCTACAAAACTTCATAACCATGAATATACTGGCTAGTTTATAAATATAATTAAATTTAGGAAAATAATTTGAAACATATGTTATAGATACAACCTCACCTTTATGGATATCTATCATAGATGAAGCTCCATCTGACCCAAAACCCACCATTTGGTTTTTTGATAACTTCATCTCAAATAATAACCTCGATAGTTCTTCATACATGGATTATACAACACCGCCATTGATTTTTAGAAGTCGAATAATTCTTTTCATGCATGACCCTCTCCCTCCTTCCATTAGATATGCAATATATATAATCAAGTGTTGTTCCATTTTTTTATCAAAGCTTTCATCAACTAAAATGGAATAAAAAGGGCTAGAACAAATATCTTCCTTTAAACTTTCCAAATAAACCTCTTTTGCTACACGTAAAACTATGTACCAAATGTGCTATTAACATATGAAGAATATTCATTGGTTAATGGCATATTATGAGTTCCCTTATACTTATGCATGTTACATAAGTCTTTGTACAATTCTAAAGTTAAATCCCTTATAGTTACAAAATACATAGTTTCCATAGCACTAATTATTTTGGATTTTTCAACATCAAACAGAAGTTCAATATGCTTTGGGATGTGTAAACATGGTTGTCTCAATTCATATTCCAATAGTCGAATTGAACGTTTATGAGCCTTAGATAATGCATGGACATTTAATGCACTTAATTGGATTGTACTACTACCTTCCCTTACTACCTTTCGTTGCAAATGGTGTATCTCCTTTAAATTTAACACACCACAAAAACTTATGCACTCTTTACCATTTGGACCTATTACCGGATAAGTCAATTTGTGCATTAACTAGCATGCAAGTTTGAATGATCTTTTGGTTACTACTCCTTTGCCTTTGTTTTTAAGAGGACCTTCTTCTTCAATATTCTTGTTATTTTGAAAATCAACATTTTCTTCAACATTTGCATCATGTCGAATCAAGTTAAATGCATTATTAAGGCTTGTTTGTATCCCTGTTTTTTAGGTTGACCAATTTTACACATTTTTTCTCAATAAATTACATAGCATAAAATTATTTCTATGAGATCCATAGAAACCCATCAAATTATTCTAATTTGTAAATGGAACTGGGAAATATAAGCCTTTAAATATCTACCATTTATCAATTGAACCACTTATATTTTTTCATAAATCTCCTTCCGCACTTGAAAGATGTTTTCATATACATATTTGTCACATCGCTTAAGGTGTGCTTCAATACGCTTTAATTTTTTGTTCAAGGAGATACATTGGATGCCCCTAGAGGGAGTGTAATTCCAGCCACCACTTCTAGAGATTATCTTTGAAACTTGGGTGGGAAAGCCAAAATGTTTTGAATTTAAATGGATATAATTTGGTAGTTCCCTATATTTTCCATTGGAGGTTGACTAGCCAATGATCATGATTTGGTTTCTAGAAGGATGTTGGTCTCTAAAGTGTATCCCTAATAGGAGATGGCTTTCGAGACTAAAATATGGTCCTACCTAGAGGGAATTTGTTGAGCACTTATACGTTTATTATTCCAAGTAAAGAGATTATTTTTGGTCTCTAAATCAACAAGCATAAGGTTCTAAATGGTTTGTTGGAAGGCGTCACTATCCCTTTCCATCCTTCAATTTCTTCCTTTGCACTACAACAGAGAAGTAACCATGTTAGAGTCACCTCTAATGATCAAACGATCAGACTCTAGATACTTTCCTAAACAAGAGAGAGATTCCATAAATTGTAGCTTGAGAGGAATATAGTTCCTGGATTGTTCAAGCCAAGGAGGTGGAATTCAGTGGTAAGGGAGTACCGCATGGCCATGAAATTTTGAAGAGTACTTTTAGTCGGGTCCCATATCAGGGTTAGGCTTCCTGCATCTCAAATAACATATGTCACTATACATTGAGATCCCTTCCATATTTTCTTGGCTAAGAGACTTATCTATTCATTGGGATATTTAGTTTCCTACAACATCAAAACCTGAGGTTTCTCTTGCTTGATTTTTGTTTCTTAATGTCCATCACATAGAATTAAATCAAACCCCGTAAATGTTTCAAGATATGACTTTCATTGCGAATGGGATGAAGTGGAAATGATATCTGTGATATGGGTGCATTACCTTGAAATGACCAATTCTTCATCGATCTTCTCCAACCATTGCTTGTTGGATTTGTACCCATTTTACGTGGATCTTTGGAGTTCTTTTTATTCTCTTTGAGTTTGGTCATTTTGACTCCTAGAGAGGCTTTGGTCCTAGATTTGAGAAGGGATTATTTTAGAAGATGGATTTGCTTAGGAGAAATTGACCTATGGTCCTTTATTTTAATGACCTCTTTGATTCCTTTCATATCTAAGTCCCTAAGATTTGTATCTTCATTTCCTTCAATAGATTGTATTGGTCTAGAATCTTCATTTTGCTTACTTGATGATTATTTATTTTTCTAGGAAGAATTCGTCACCTCCTTGGTATTCAGGGCTACTTCTAGAGCTTCCTTTTCTAGATCATGGATTTCATCTAGGATCAACTTTTCTAAGGTTGTTATCGGGTTCTCTGCTTGAAGATCTTCTATTATATCTGCTAAGACAATGAAGCTATTGTGTTGGCATTCAACCTTCTTATGTTCTAGATATATGAGTCTTTTGTTTTGTTTCTTCTATTGGGGACTATAATGAATCCTTCTAAGTATGTCTTATGAGCTAAATATTAGGATTGAGTGATGGTGTTGAGGTGGAATTGTAGAAATAAATGCCCATGCACATGATTTTTTTAGCAGTGGAATGGAATGTGCTCAAAATCAAGGGTTTGAATCCACTCAGTGTCCTCGTGCTTTAGAGAGATGGCTTCCGATAGAGAACCTATGGTATCCATATAGATGCATATCTTGGAATAGGAAGCATAATGCCCAATATTGGTGGCACACAAAGGATACCAAACTGTTTCCAACCCCTTCTAGTGTTTCCTGGTCCCGGTTTCTTGAGGTAGCGAGTATAGTCGTATCCAGAATAGTTTTTCCTGGTCCTAGTAGTCTTGAGGCAATGTGTATAGATGTATCGATACCTGGGCTTGATTGAAATCCTCCTCTAGGATGAATTGAGGTGTCTGATATTTCAAATATAACCAGATAGAGTTGTAGAAATAGGGTCCATTATCAAAGACTCGATTTCTATCCTCCAAGTTAAAAAACGTAAATGTAAAAAATCCTTTGGATCTCATTTAGAGGTCATAATGAGCTTTGGGTTTCCATTTTCGGGTAATCAACCAAAGAAAATCCTTTTGGATATGCCATATGCCTAGAAATTTTCCAATCAAGAGCCTCCTTTTTCATGTAATTTAGTTTACTTATAATTATAACTCATTAAAGAAAAAATCAATACATTAAAATTTAATTAAATATTTTCAACGTTCCTCTTAATCCATACAACTCAATATCTAACTTAATTTCAATCCCATCTTTTCAGGTTAGGTTTATGATTATTTTATTTAAGTTTTCGTTCTATTATTTTTTTTAATATTATTATGAAAAAAACAGTTTTTTAAATATATTAACATTATTTTTTATTTTATTATCAACCTAATTTAATTTGAATTATCATCAATCTCTATCTTCTCCTCCTTAATTCTAAATTCAATTTAATTATCAAATATTAAAAAAAACCCAATCAAATTAATCTGAAATATATAATATGCAACACTTCAAATGAAAAACTTACACATTCATAATAATTTAATTTCCTTTAAACATCTTTAAATAATTTATCAATATTTATACAAAATTATCATATAACAACCATTTCAACATTCTAAAATTCATTCACCAAAGATTTTAAATTTACATTACTATTTAATTAGAAACTATCCTAGTTAAAAAAAAAACATGACAAGTGAAAAATATTATCATGAAAGTTTTCTATTTTTAAGGAAATTTTCTCATTATTACACTGAGAATTTCACCAAAGATAACATTAATATTTAATTACAAAATGATTCAAATTTAAGTGATCTAAATTCAAGAAAACCATCATGGCAAGGTTAAACATATTATCTTGAAAGTTCTATTTAAAGGGAATTTTCTTTTTAAATAAATAAAATGTAGATATGGTATCGTGATTTTTAGTAAATTTAAAAAAGACGTCTGATAATTTACATAATATAAAAAGGAAGACGTTTTTAGAAGATGTTATCGAAGGTATCTTTATGTGTTGTTTTGTATATTGGTGGATAGATCTGAATTTTGAAATTATTTTCTAAATTTTATTTTTGTCACATTTATATTTATATTTAATTATTCATATATATATTAGTATAAAACAAAATTATATTTTTTATATTTATTTATTAATATAAAACAATTTATAAAAATTTATATCAATGTAATTTTAAATAAAATAATTGCAAACAAGTATCACAAATTACTTACAAACATACAAATCTTTCTCAACAATATTTATAAATACAAAAAAATAAGATCATATTAATATTAGCATACCTTTAAAGTGGGGAAATGAAATGTTGAAAAGAATTTCCATATGTTGTAAAATGAAAGAAAGTTATGTATATGTAGATAATATAATTTTATGTGTTGAAAGCAAGTCTATGGAAGATATAGTAGTTGACGAAAAAGAAAACTCAGTCATAGAAACTCATGTAATTGATGGCAAGTAAAATGAAATGTCCATTAATTTGTCATACGAAAGTGTATAAATATGTGAGTAAAACAATAAAGGGCTAGGTAGTGATCAAGTTTGACTCTAATTATATTGGCAGTCAACATTGATATTTTCATTTGGTAGAGGGAGTGCAGGGATTGAGGGTTGCAATTTTAAGTGTGAAGGGATAGAGAATGAAGGCATATCTCTTCATTTTTTCAAAGTGAGACATATAAAGTGCCTTTCATCTTTGCATAGTGTTCTAGGGGATCAAGTTTAACTCTAATTATATTGGCAATCAACATTGTTATTTTCATTTGGTAGAGGGAGTGTAGGGATTGAGAGTTGCATTCCTTTTTTCGAAGTAAGAACATATGATATTTTAAATTATTACTGATTTATGCCCCATAATAATTAACACTGTAACCATTTCTATTTTATTGGGTAACTTTTTCTGCTACATAATTTTGACATTAAAAACTTTAATATCATGGCAGAAATGACATTATCTGGTCCATATAGTTTTGGAAAGTTTAGTTAGTACCATATAAATAAGTTATAAATTATGCTTTTATGTATTAATTTATGGTCCATATAATCAGTTATGTGTTTTACTTTATTTAACATTGGTGGCTTTAGGCGGAGAGACGATGGCGATGACTATGCAGCCTGGCTGCTGCACCGATGCTCTGGCTTCCCCATGGGGAAGCTCCCCTTTTTCCCGGTGATTGCTGCTGGGTTCTACGGAGTAGTGTCTTTGCTCTTTTCATTATCTTCTGGCAAGGAGGGTTCCTTTGGTCTAGGGTTCCTCTCTGCTTGGGGTTACAATGTACAGGGTGGCTGGTACCAGTCAATAGCCTCTCTTGGAGTCCCTCCCCTTCATTGGGGGACTAGTACCAACCAAGAATAAAAAAAGTGGGAAGGATTCGATTATCTTGGCTGCTCTAGTTGACGTTGCCTTTCGCCACCCCTGCATGGGGTTTCTTTCGTCACGACTTTTGTCTCGGGCGGGTTCAAGGTTGACTTCTGCCGTATCTCCTTGGTTATCAGGGTCTGTTGTTTTCCCCGCTGAACTTTAGGTCCTTCACCCTTTCTCCTTACCAGGGTTACTCTTATTTTCCTCTTTCTTTGGGTCTATTGTCCGTTGTTGACCTTGGTACCCTTCTGATTGGATGCATGCTCATGGGTTAGTAACTGGTCGTGGTCTCCTTTCATGTGGGGGATTTTGTGGTTACTGGTCTCTGCTCTTTTGTTATATCCTTTGTTCTGTGGCTCCTCTTCGCAGGTAACTCCCAGGGTAGTGTCACTTCTCAGGGTTGTTAACCTAGGTTCTGGGTTGTCAACTTAGGGTTACGGCCTTTGATGGGTGGACCTGGTGGGTCTCAACCCATGGCTGAGCTAGATGCCCTGCCCCGATTTCGCTGAAAACGTCGTTCCAAATGTGTTAAGGCTTAGGAAGGACACTTCCGTTATGTCTTGGGACACGACATCTTTATGGAACGTGTCTCTTCCCTCTGCACACACGCTCTGGTCGGCCGTTTGGAATACTGTAGGATGAACAAAGCTGCTTGGGTTGAATGGGCTTCGGAGCACTGGAAGCCACTCTTTGAATACATTCTGACTATTAGTTTGTTGTCCAATGGGTGGATTGTGTTTGTATTTCTGGATGCGGAACACTGTTCCCGGGTCCTGGACGATATCTAGCGTATTGGCAAAGGTTCGCTGGTAGTCGAGTGCTGGCACACTAAGTTCGACCCTCTGAGGGAAAGGATCTCCAAACGTCATCTGTGGGTATTATTGCCTCACCTTCCGTTTCCGCTGTGGAGCAGACAATTTTTGGAGGGAATTGGGAACACCATTGGAAGGTTTGTAGCAGTGGAGGACGATTTCCACCTGGCTTATGATAAGCGGGTTGCTAGGATTCTTGTTGAGGTGGACATCTCACGGGGATTACCAGCTAAAGTAGAAATATTATGTAATGAGCGCTTACTGATTTAGCGGCTCGATTACCTCCATGTACCCTTCAGATGTAGCTGTTGTCGTGCAGTGGGTCATTTGAGGAACTCTTGTCCTCACAGATTTTCTGGAAGAAATGACTTGGGCATTGGAGATTCTCGATCGCTTACCCCTCCGGCCAGTCCTACTGAGGGTCAGTGACCTCCTCCAGGTAACTCCTTTGAGTCTCCTTCTCCCACTGATGTTGTCTCAGATTATTTTTTAGAGGCCGTGGATGATTTGATTAAGTCACATAACAAATCTTTTGTCCCCCCGTTATCCTCCATTACTATTTCGGATTCCCATCCTCGGTTACCTTTGATGGCACTGAACCCTTCCCTCTCGTCAGACTCAATTCCAAATGATGCTGCTTTTCCACAGGACTCGGTGGACCCTTCTCTTCTCTCCAGTACTGACAACACTCAGATCCCTTCACTAGAGCCACCTCTACCTAGGTTGGAAAGGTCCTTGCCTGTACTTGATTTGCTGGAGGACTTTCCTCCACTCGTACCTTTAGGACCTCTCCCTGGTTTTGCCTCTCCCTCCCAAAGCCCCATCTCCTCTCCCTTGTTCTCTGACCCTTCACTAAAAAAGTCCCTTTCTATTTTCACTGCTTCTACCCCCACTTCTCCCACCACCATACACCTCAACTCTATCAGATTTTCTAATGTTACTGTAAAGAAACATTCCAAAGGGAAGAGGGATACTAAGGTTGACCTCTCTTCGGCCTCCCCACCTTACATTACTCTATCTGTACGAATTAAGGATGTTGCCAGAGGTAACTCATCCAAGGGACTTAGAGCGATGTCTCCCCATAAGGATGTGTCTTGATGATGATCCTATCCCTTAACATTCGTGGTTTGGGAGGAAAGACCAAATCACTAAACCTCCGTGCACTACTTAAAACCCTTAACCCTGATATTATCCTTTTTCAGGAAACTATGTGCAGTGCATCCCCTGCACTTTTTGCCTTCTCTAAATTACTTCCTTCCTGGGAATTCTGCGCAATCAGTGCGTCTGGGCTCTCGGGGGGCCTACTCTCTGCATGGAACCCGTTAAAGGCAAATTGTAGGGCCTTTCAGACCTGTGCTGGTATCATGTTACAGGCTTCTATCCATGGGATGTCTATTCCTATCAACATCCTCAATGTATATGGTCCTTACAGTGATCGTGAAATTTTTTGGGATAATGCTTATCGTGGCGGGTTACTCAGCCTACCGTATCTTGTGTTAGGTGGGGACCTCAATCTCACCCTACGTACTTCTGAGATATGGGGTACTAAGGCTTCCTTGGACCCCCTCTCCAGCCACTTCTTATCCCTCTTTGAGTTAGTGGGTCTTGTGGACGTGGCTCCTCAGGTTTCTCAGCCAACTTGGAGCAATGGTAGAGTGGGTGATGAGGGTATTAGCAAGCACCTCGATCGTTTTCTTATATCTAATTCCCTGCTTCCATCCTTGGGGGTTTATCGGACCTGGACCAAATGTGTGGACTTATCTGACCATTTTCCTATATGCCTTAAATGGAGTAAGCCAAAAGGCTCATATGCCTACCCTTTCAAATTCAATCACTCTTGGCTCGATGACCCAGCCTTCAATGATTGGTTTTTGAATTGGTGGTCATCTAACTACTTAACTGAAAGACCACATGGTATTGAGGATTTGTGCCTAAAATTGCGCAATCTCAAACAAGCCATGAAGGGATGGAAAAAGGACAAATTGGTGAGCATGGATTCTGCTTCTTCTCACCTTGACCAGGCCATTGAAGCTATCCTTTCAGGTCCATCAAATGGTATCCTTTCAAGGGAGCAGTTGGCTCAATTGACTCTTCTCAGTGCTGAGAGGCAGAAGATTTTGGACCATTACCAGCTTACCTGGCAATTGAAAAGCAGAACCAAATGGGCCCTATAGGGAGACTCCAATACAAAAAAATTTCATGCTGTGGCCTCGGGGAGATGAAATCAAAACTCGATCTGGTCTCTAGAAGATTCAGATGGTAATGTAGTTGACGATGAGGCAGCCTTAAAGGAACTTGGCAAAGCTCACTATGCCAATATTTTTAAGGATGATGGATGTACTAGTTTGGTACACCAACTTAAGGTGGTGTTACTCTTTCACAAAATGATTCCCATTGAGCACTCTTCCCTCCTTTCCCGCCCTGTCAACCTGGGGGAAATAGAACTCTCTCTGAAGTCTTTTAAAAGAGATCGTAGCCCGGGCCCGAATGGGTGGCCTGTGGAATTCTACCTAAACTACTTTGATCTCTTAGGCCCTGATTTATTAACTGATGTTGACTCGACTAGGATCTCGAGTTTTATTCCTCCTTCTTTAAACTCGACTTTCCTAGCTCTCATCCCTAAGAAGGATAAGCCTTGGAATTTTGCTGATTTTAGGCCCATCTCTTTATGTAACCTTCTGTACAAACTTATTGATAAGGTCATAGTGGGAAGGTTAAAGCCCTTCTTGGATCTGTGTATCTCCTAAGAACAATTTGGGTTCCTTAAAGACCGCCAGATCTCAGAACCTATTCGTATTGTGCAAGAGGTCCTTCACTCTGTTAAAACTAAAAATCTTTGTGCCTTTGTTCTTAAACTGGATCTAAATAAGGCTTTTGATCAAGTAGATTGGACTTATGTTAGGCTGATCCTGATTCAAATCGGAGTCCCCCTCCTCACTGTCAATTGGATTATGGGATGTCTTTCTACTGCTAATTTTGCGGTGCTGGTCAATGGGACTCCCTTGAACTTTTTCTCAGCTTCCTGAGGCATTTGCCAAGGTTGTCCTTTATCCCCTCTCCTCTTTATCCTTGTCATTGAGGGCCTCAGTCTACTAATCAAGGATGCTAGGTCAAATGGACTTATTCGGGGTATTAGAATCTCTCCCTCTCTAGTACTAACTCACCTCCTCTTTGTGGATGATGTGATTCTCATGGGTTCGGGCACTCTTTTGGATTGGTCAGCCTTCGATGTTATCCTTGAGACATTCGGCAAAGCTTCGGGCATGAGTATCAGTATCAAAAAATCTTGCTTTCTTCATTCATTACAATATTGCCTCTGATTGTCTTAATGATCTAGTTAGAGTTCTACCCTACAGGGTGTTGCCGCTACAAACTGGGTTTAATTACCTTGGTTATTTCTTGAAACCACTGGGGTATAGAGTCAGTGATTGGATCTGGCTTGTTCAAAAGTTTGAAAAAAATATTTGTAATTGGTCGTACAAGCTTCTGTCCCTTGGGGGTATATTGATTCTTGTCCAATCGGTTCTATCCAGTATTCCATTTTACTGGATGGGATTAGCTCCTATTTCGGCCACGATTTTACACAAACTTAGAAGCATTATGTTCAATTTCCTTTGGGGTTCCACTGATAACAAAAGCAGATACCATCTGGTTAGCTGGTGGGATCTCTCCTGGCCCAAGGAACTTGGGGGTTGGGGAATTAAAAATCTTCAATGGTTCAGTATCTCCCTACACCTTAAGAATCTATGGAGGGTTCTCCATAATGAAAGTTTATGGAATCAAGTTCTAATTTCCAAATACATGAAAAGCCTCTCGGTGATTGATTGGCTCAGGTTTAAACGATTCAGCTCGCATTGTGTTTCCACCATATGGAGAGGGTTCTTATAGACTCTCCCTTGGATGGGTTACCACTTGGCTTGGCAGGTGGGGGATGGTGAAAACATCTTGCTGGGAGTCGATCCATCCTTCAGTCTTCCTGATGACCTGAGATCGTATCTAGAGGATTTGGATATTAGTACCCTCTCTCAGGCTCATAACTCTCTTCCCAATCCACAGAGTTATTGGTATACAGCTAACGATTTGGATCTTGGAGGTACATACAAGCAAGCTTGGAATGCATACACAGAGGGTTTATTATGTGGAGGTTTTCGCCTCTCTGAGCGTCCTAATGCTCTCGTATGGGAATATAATAAAAAAAAGGGAACTATCTCTGCCAAAGATGCTTATGACTGTATAGTTCATTCTCGCTCTCTACCGACGGATAACCACTTCGATACTTTTCTGTGGAACAAGGCACTCCCAAAAAAAATCTCTTGCTTCATTTGGTTGGCTCTCAGGAACAAAATTCTCACTTGGGAGAATCTACAGAAAAGGGGGAAAATTGGTCCTGGAATGTGTGCTCTCTGCTATTCGGATGGGGAGACCGTTGAGCACTTATTCACAAACTGTTCTGTCTAGAAAGCTGTTGCTGTCCAAATATGTGATCAATATCACCTTCCTGCCATCACTCCAAAGTATTCTCTCACGAATTTGTTAAGAACTTGGACTGGCAATTTTCCTAGGTCCTCGCATCTCTGTCAGTTACCTTTCCATATGATGTGGATTATATTGAAAGCTCAGAATCAGGCTATTTTCGAGGGGAAAAGAAGGAATATTTTTAGTATTGTCCAGCAAATTACTTACTCAGCTCAAGCTCATTCTTCTCTGACTGTCAATGGTTTAAAAAAAAGCAGAGTGATTGGAAAGCCTCCTTGTAAGAAATTTCCTTGTGGATTTATTGATGGTGCCTCTAACCGTAAGATTGCTGGAGTTGGATATTGCTTATATTTAAATGAGTCCCATCATTACGAGTTCGCGCTGGGGGTTGGATAGGGCACAAATACAAAAGATAAATTGCTCAGTTTATGGGCTCTTCTTCTTTCTTCCCAAATGATGGGGATCCCCCTATCCCACATATATGGTGACTCACAAGTCATCATTAACTGGGCAAAGGGATCAACTGCTCTCTCCCCTCCAGATCTTCTTCACTGGTGCAGGGAGACAAAAAATCTAATCCTTAGCTTCCACGATCTGTTGTTCACCCACATTTACCGAGAGCACAATCAAACTGCTGATCATCTCTCTAAAACTGCTCTCTCATATCCCTAGGGTACAGGTAGTTTTATGGAATATTTCGAGAACCATTTGGTCTCTCATGATATTTTTCAGCTTTTTTGAGCATGGATAGGGGATCATACTCTCCTCTTTATTTTATTTCTTGATGTTCAAGGAGTGAGCACTTTTAGATTGCTGATAAGAGCCCTTTGGCACTCAATAGATGTGGCTGAAGAGACAGTCCACTTATATGATGAGACAATTTTCTGATGGGAATCTTCATTTTTACTGTTCTGCCTTTCCCCCCGGCAGAGCTCTCGAGGTGTCACTTGGATTCGTTTCTCCATCTACTGTAACCCATTTATGGGAAGATTGTACTGATGACCTTTGAGTCTTATTGAGAATAACAAGGACATGCTTTTTTCTTTCTGAAAAAAAAAAGTGTTTTACTTTATTACTTGATTTTGCAGTTGCTTACCAATAAGCGTTACATTAATCTCTTGTATTTCTTCTATTTGTGGTCAAGGTCATACAAATGAAAAGGTCACAAGCTAATAGCAATGTGAATGCATGTCACAACATGCCGCCCAACATCATGTACACAAAAAACTCGGGCTTCTCATGGGCATAGGCACTTTCAACATATTATCTCGGAAGATAAACAGAGAATTACAACCGTCCGAAGCAAATAGCAATGCGAACGCAGGTCACAACATGCCGCTCAACATTTTCCTCATATTGTTTTCAATCATAAATGAAAATTGGCATTGCTACAAAACTAAATATAATGACA
Source organism: Pseudotsuga menziesii (assembly GCA_001517045.1). Lineage (NCBI taxonomy): Eukaryota > Viridiplantae > Streptophyta > Pinopsida > Pinales > Pinaceae > Pseudotsuga > Pseudotsuga menziesii. Next base: position 538,353 of record LPNX011024315.1, read on the forward strand.
AGAAGGAAAAGTCTGAATATGAATGCAAGTATAAGGGAAAAGGAAAAGATGGTCTAATATAAATATTAATGCAAATATTGTAAAATTATTAATTTCACTAGACTTTCAAGATGAATTGAATCTTAATGTGAAAGAAGTATGAAGAGGATAAATTTTAGTGTTAAAAATGGTAAATATGCATAGTAAATTAAGCATAAAAGAAACACTCGAAGTGCAATAATAGTTGGACATAATAATCATTAATCTAAGTACAATACATCCATAATACAATGAAGGAAATTTAGATTCTTTAGGAGTGATTTGAATCCCTGATTCCAGACATGACTAACTTTGGAAAATCACCACTGTAGACTCACTAGTACAACTCCGGACAACTGAAGCATTGAACAATCAGTTAAGTGACCATGGTAGGTGAGTAAAGTCACCCATCTCCTCAAATCATGCGAAGGAGGCGCTTGGCTAACTGAGAATGAATTGAATGTGGCCCATAAGAGCATGAGTCATGAACACTGACTAGGGTGAACTTAAGGTGGAACTCCCATAACTCAAAGTGGGATCCTAAAATCTAGGGATTGGTCTTTAGAGCTCCTAAACTAATGCATGAGGGAAAATACAGTGGTAGGTGGGCCCCAAATAACTTCTCCATGGCACTAATGAAGTGACAACCCATCCTAAGCTAAGAAACTAAAAAAAGACTATGGTAGACAAGGGAGGATTATTCAAACTGAGACCAAAGGTCACCCATACAACAATAATGAAAAAGTAATTGCTCAATATAATGAGGAACATGAAAAACCTCTTGGGAACAACCCCCCCCCCCACCTAAAAAATGAACAGTGGGGAACTGAATCAAACCTTCACAACAAGAAAAAGGGAAGTAGAAGGGGAAGGACAAGAAAAAAACTGAAACAAAACCAAATGAGAAGCTTGATCCATTCAATGGCCATAAGAGTTCCAACATCAAGCACCAACAATCATACAATAAGTGATAAGGAATCTTATAATAACCATACAATCTAATACAATGCACTAAAACCATATCAAATGCTAAGAACAACATCCACTAAAACTTGGTGCATATAATCTTTATTAACATGTTTTGAATGCATGTCTTAGGGTGGGACTCAACATATTCATATTCAAAGAGGATATGATATCAAGCTTCAAACACAAACTGGGAGGATTTCTTGGAAGACACCATTAGAGGATTTCTTGGAAGATTGCATTTTGTTACTTCATATTTTTCTACCACATTTACTTCTTACCTTGTCCCAACTCACACCCTATATTTCCATCATTCATATCTATCTTTTTAGAGGACACACAATTGTTAGTACTTTCCATCAACATCATGCTAGAGTTAATGTTGCTTGCATTAGTTGTATTGTAGGGCAGTTGGTCACCTATGTAAAGTAGGGTAACCTTTATTTAGGTCTTGCTTCAAACAAATATTTCATGTTGCAAGAAAATTGTACATGTGCATTAATGGTTATGCATATGCCTTACTCATCACCGCACTCATTAATCATGTGATAATGTTCCTTACTTCCTTCTCATACTATTTCATTTCAATAAAGTGCTTAATAATGTCTAAATATGGGAATAATGTTGAGCCTAAACCTAAGACTTATAAGATATGATATCTCAATTAATGTAGTTAGTTAAAATAAAAGGGGGACTTTGTGGAGGTACCACACGAGTTGGATGGAGAGGTAGACTTGATTTTCCTCTCAGAGGGCTAGGGTTTGTGGTTCTGCAATGGAAGCCCTTCCACAGGTCGTTGCACCTATATCTTTCCATGGTTTCCTTCTCTCTGATTTTGGTGTTTTTGGGATGAGACCATAGCTCCATCCTAGAGGTCTCGGGGAATGATTGGGGGCTCTAGGACTGTCGACTTTGCTACCTCCCTGGGGATCTCGGTTCCATTTTCTGCGGGTTTGCAGTCATCATGGCTTTTGATGCGTCACCTTTGACTTAACGTCCACTACGCCTTTTGGGGTTTTGTTATAGAGAGAAATTCCTATGGCTTGGGGTACCACAACAGACAGCTTGACTCCAGAAATCAATCATTTCCAATATGCAATAGAAATTAAATATCTAACACTAAAGGATCAGACCTCGTATCTTATTCCGGAAGGTTGAAGTAGATCCCCGTTGAGCTTTCCAACTTCAGCTTGAATTGATAGATTACCTCCTCAACAACAAGTAAACAATACAAGCATACTATATATATATTGGTGTTAGATCTATTCTAGCATATATAATCGACAATGTATAAGCATTTGAAAACATCCATGGATAAAATATTCATTCAAACATACATTATTGGACAGGAAAAGATATTTCTATTAATATAAAATCAGAGATTACAATGGATACAACCTCTGTCGGCACGTCTGCGAATCGGAGAAACTGAATCCCCCACTTGGGCCTCCACCACCTTAATCCTCCATCTCTCAATAGCAAGCTCACAAGCAAAAGGCAAGCTTGGGAAGAACACAAAAGTGCTCCAAGGGACAAAGAGATGCAGACTCAAGCACAAGTTCCGGCAACAATGGACTATGGTTTTTTTGCTCTCAATTCTCTCATATGCCTTCAATGTACCAAAGAGTTCCTTATATAGCTTTTCAAAGGGGTAATGAAAGGTCGAATCCAAGCGATCTCAAGGCATATGGAAGGCTAGGAGTCAAGTGAGTCGAATCCATGTCAAGGAAAACTCCAAAAGGATTTGGATTATGCACACATCCCGATGTATGCGGTTTTAGGGGTCAAACCCGCGTATATACACGATTAGGGGTTTAAAAGTCGCGTGTATTAATTTTCACATGTTTTTAGGGATGGTCAAGGAAACATCAAAGGACAAAAAATGGTCCAAGGGGTATAAGGAGTCTGCAGAGGGACAGGGGAAGGCCATACAAGTGTGATTCACCTGGTGTGGTAAAATAAGCTATAACAGATGCCCCCTAATGTGTGAGGTTAGAGGGGTCATACGATGGCCGAAATACATTATAAGTCCGTCCCAGAAGTGGAGTGATGAAGAATCCCAAATGGAAGACCAGCCACCCTATCAGCATAGTACAATGATACAACTTTGCACATAACTGCAAATACATATAGCAGTCCCAGATACATAAGAGTACAATGGTCATGAATAGGCACGATACAAGATATCACATAAGTGGTCATTGCCACATACAATATACATAGATCAGAATCTCCATGATGAAGATATACAAAGGACCATGATCTCCATAATGGCTGAAGATATAAAATGGATCAAGATCTCCATAATGGCTGGAAATGTCTGACATATACTGGAATCAAGTCACGAGAGCTGAAATCTCATGAACGCTGGCATGATCAAGGAGGTAGCATATAAGAGATGCCACCAATCTGGAAATTCTTCTACACAAACCGCTATGAGTACATGTCCTACTATGTGAATAGAGGTGTCGAGGTCGAACATAGTAGTCCATCGTCTGATTACCGATCATTGATGTATACCGTTAACAGACGCGAGATCACCCACCGATAATGAAAATGGGAATCAAGGTACTAGAGTGCAAACTAAGAAGTGTGAATAAATGTGTTAAGGTCGAACACTTGAGAGGATCCATCAATCAGGGGACATTGATGTATTCCCAAAGACTGTCGATGGCGAGAGAACCTGCCATTGATGACTGCAAGTCTCAAGACACTAAAAAATGACTCTAGATTCCAATCCCAGAATAAATGATCTGAAGTCGATGGGATGAAATCCGCTGGAAGGAGGGCATTAAGGCATCCCCCATCATCCAACACAAGGTACTCAGCAAAGTTGTATAATGTGGAAGGACTCGATCATAAGGTGCACGAACCAGTAACTGTACTGGGAATGGCTGACATGCAAACTCAAGATAACTGAGGAATGGCCGACTCAGGTTTCAAATTCCTTCGAACAAGAGCATAACGACGAATGGTGACTGAATAAAGGCAGCATAGACTCGATATAAAAACTGGGACATCTCTGCGACACATGAGGCATCGTCAGAGGCTCCATGGGGACTGGAAGCTTAACCAGTCGGTGGAGATAAACTCAGATAAATGAGTACGGCTCCTAAAGTCAAACTATAAACCCAACCAATGGATGTGATATACAGTTCTCTGTTCAAAGGCGACACGACTTGACATCTGCCAAAGATAACATCTTTCCTTGTCCAGCTTTTTGGTTTTTAAATTTTTTTTGGACTTTTTTAAATATTTAAAAAGCTTGAAAAAGAATAAAACTGCTTTATAGTTACAGACTAGGAGGAGACGAGTGTCATAGGGGAAAACAAACTAGTTCCAAGCAGTGGAACATACCTATGCTCAATGCAAGGACACATGTGTAGGATATCGACACTCGGGGGAAAATCCCCTCCCGGTAAAAAGGGAATCAAGTTGCAAAGGATATATAAAATGGCTCTGCATGGCTAGACATGAGACAAGCTTGGGCTATATGTCTGAAACGTAATGTTAGGGAAGCCGGCATAAAGCTCAATAAGGTAGGCAAAGCTCATGATAATGCAATTACAACTTGACATACGGGAGTCCTAAGGGAAATAGGCCAGCAAAAGATCAAGAGGAGTATGAGGCTCTTACGAAATGTCATGGCAGTACTATACAATGGACTCCCACACCCTAAAGGACAAAACGTCAGCATGGGCACCAAATGCAGATAAGGCGCTAACTAGGGTACCCATGTAAGGTCAAGCTCTACCACTCATACCATG